>JAVJIF010023167.1:0-79040 GCA_038442645.1 Agave tequilana
ATTGTCATGAAAGAATGTTGTTCGTTTGCTGATTGTCGGTCCACATGGTTATCTTCCCATGTTACAGGGTTTTATGTTGCACAGCTTATTGCACTTAAAATAGCAACCTTTTTCCATAGTGAGGCTGTTAATTTTAGTTCTCAGCCTTCTTTGACTCTGGGACTCCTGTCTTCCCTATTGACTAACAACAACTAAGATAGTTTTCCATCAAAAATATTTTCGGTTTCTAGCCCTTGTCAATTAGCAACAACAACAGTGTCATTTTAGCACAGTGATAGAACTTCAAGATTAAGTAATAGAGATAAAAGAAATAATGATGCCCATTCAGAGTTGCAAATAGATCGGATACGAAGTGGATCTATATATTTCTATATTCATATTTGTTTTTGTGAACCGAATACGAATACGGATCCAGATGCAATGGAAACTATTATCATATTTGACAAAAATGAAACAAACATGATACACATACATCAAAAAGATAATTCAAAAGATATACTGATTTATGAGTAATCATATGAAGATGTTGTATTGATGATATTTTAAAATTGATTTTATACGATAAATATAGTTGTGAAGGTTTCATTAACTAATCTTACAAAAATATTATAAATATAAGCCTCACTAACTAATTGAAAAGATCATATCCATGCATTAATTATTTGTGAAGTGTGTAAAGACTAATTACACCAGTAAATATGTGAATTAAGAGAGATCATAATTCTTTATACATGTTACTACTGTAAGTAACCTATTAGATATTCAGATCTCATTCAGATCCTATTCGGACCCACATGATATCAGACACAAATTTGTATCATGAAAAATTTTTAGAAAGAGAAATCATATTCATGTTCATTTTCATATTCGAAAAATTTCGAATCTGGATGCATTAGGGGCAACATGTATCATCTCGGGAAGATGATATGTTTTGCTTTCATGTTCATTTCGGCAACATGTTCATTTTCATATTCCCAATGAGTTTTGATCTGTGGAAAAACTAGCTGCTCTCATTTGGCTTGAATGATCAGACGTGTCTTAGAAAAAATGGAAACACAGCAATTCTAGCATCTAATGGAAATATTCTCCTGTCAACTGTAATGGATAGAGATGCATATATTTTAGGTCCAGATCCACAATGTTTTGTTACTCATTGGTTATATAATATCAGAGCAACACGGGCATCTTTACCTGTTTCTGAAATCCAATTCACTTGAAGCCTAAGATTGCAGCACGCTGTGTCGTTGAAGGTAAAGTCCTTCATTTGCGGACTTGCAGCATTGAAGATTTGAGTAACTGTACAAAAAGGAATGGGGAAATTTTATTGATCAGAAATTAACATACTGCAAACTCAGAACTTCACATAACATAAATGATATATGAAGCCAAATAAGTAGAAATCAAGAGTTTGAAAACCATGTAGTGCTCGGCAGGGCTTTGTTGAGAACTAGACAATCTCATGGCTCCACATATAGCGTTTATTCATCTGTAAGTGAAACATCAGGGAATCAAATATAGAACTGCTTTGCAAATTCTTGAAAAGCAAATGCAGCTCTCATTAATATCAATGACAATTTACAAATTGTACAATTGCACAAGTTTCTTTCTTTTCTTCTTCTGCGAGTTGATAACTTTTTAGCTGAGATAAAAGAATGGTTTCATGTCTTTGTGGGCATAGAATACAGTGATTAAGTGTACTGGGGTTCCGGCATCTGACTGCCAACTTTCAAACCCCCGTCAATACCTTAGAAATCAGCATCTTCAGTTTCATCATCCCAGCCCAACTGGAATGTACTTGCTGACTTGATCAGCTCCGTTAATCCTGTGAGGTCCTCAAGATAGGTTGGGTGATTGATAGCTTGTAGGATGAACTCCATTCCTCTTATTCTATATCTGACACCACCTGCAACGGAGAACCAAACAGAAGAGGTTAGCGCACAACAATGGACAAAACAGTAATCCATGCAATTCAACTAGCTACACAAGAACACAACAAAAATGATCAAGCCACATGAACAGCAAGAGCAAGCATTCGT
Source organism: Agave tequilana (assembly GCA_038442645.1). Classification (NCBI taxonomy): domain Eukaryota; kingdom Viridiplantae; phylum Streptophyta; class Magnoliopsida; order Asparagales; family Asparagaceae; genus Agave; species Agave tequilana. Next base: position 2,037 of record JAVJIF010023167.1, read on the forward strand.
TAATGCACACAGCGTGTGCGCCTGTGTGCATGAGTGCATGTGTGTGCACGTACATCGTGACAACATTGGAGAGAAATTAACTTACAGCAGTGCTACAGGCTGTACAAATGTTTGGATGAATAGCCAAAAAGTGTCAGTTGAGTGAACTGTGGAAGGGAGCCTCGGGTCTGATGAGGCAATATACCAAGAGGTTGCTCACTGCTGCTTACAATGGAATTAGCAATTTCAGCAGGAGCATGTATCCTGAAAAGACCAAAATAGTGTGAATTAGGAAGGAAACATGAAACTACACTTGATTCTCAATGCAGGAAAGGAATGGAGAGCTGTATTAAGAAATTGCATTCCCTTACTAGGTGACTGAAAAAAGTGAAAGTGTGCGAGAAAAAAGAGAGAAAATCTCAAGGTGTTCTTTTCTTATAGGTCAATAAGAATTTCACCCATTTTTATGTAGATAAATGAAAGTACATCACTGCAGTTCTTTCCTTTTCTCCTCTCTGAATCCTTTTCTATTCCATCATCATATGCAACAAACCGCAAAAAAGTGAACAGAGACATGAAATGCAGTGAACTGTTAGTAAATAAAAATTAACTGGTTCCTTAAAGGTGGAGAGGGCTTAATTTACCCATCGGGATGATGTAAAATCCCCACTAGCAGTTCTACTGCAGTGCCTAAACAATGGGTGCAAGTCTAGGCCTTGTTACTGTGCACTGCTGGTCCAATGTGCAATTTGAAGTTGACTGCCCAGTTCACACATGGGCTAGTAAATCATATTACACTCTACACAGTCATGCTAAAAAGAGAGATGAGCAACACAGTCTGTACATATTAAGCAGTGTTATCATGAGGATTACATCTATAGAAGCAACAACATCATTGCAAAAGTAGCAACCCAGCCGCATCCACCATCTCTATCTTTTGTAGATAAGGTTTCCATTTGAGCAGCCACAGTACCAACATCATTGACCATGCCACTCGAATGGGAGTTTATATCAGGCACAGAGATGCTGGGACCAGCCCCATGACGCATGACCAAGTAACTATCAAATCCAAAAGCTGCAGTAATAGCTATCTGAAAGAAGAAAATACTCCTTTTAGTACATAATTATCAAAATAAAAAAGATTACCCAAAACTTTTAGTCACACCATTAGGTGAAGTTTGCGCAGATGGTTAAGATGGATACACAAGGTAAGCTCATGAGCTCCCGTAGTGTCTATAGAATAATAGAACGGAATTTCCCCCATCAACACAAGTATCACTACACCACATAAAGTTTGAATTTTATCACAAATTCTGCAGTATTTCCAATGCTAGCTTTCCTGATCAAGTATAATATAAATCTAGAAGGTTATTTTACTGTGTCCAACTTTTATGCATCATAGTTTCACATTATTCGTAACATCACAAAATCAGCTCACATTATTCATAACATCACAAAATCAGCTAAGATATCAGATTCAGTCATTTCCCCACCATCTGAACAATACATTTGACATTATTCCATTTCTACACTGCAGGAAAAAAGTTAGGATTAATGATAATTCCACCATAGAAGCCCAGATGTCATAGAATAAGTTGGTTGCTTAATAACTAACCGTAATATTAACACATAAATACTATGTTGGTGAATTTATTTAATTTCAACAGTACAGGCTTGGTACCTGAACAAGTTGCGGACATAGTGAATGACAACTGACCAATGGGACGTTGCACTAAAGCATGGATATTGACACAGAGCACAAACACGACATGGACATGCAACACAGCAACTCCTTAAACACAATAAGACATGGAGAAAGGGTGACATGGTACTAGATTATATATAAATAATAAAGAGAGTTTGCATGCATACATACATGCCACGCCACGCCATGCAGCATCCAAAAGTCTAGAGACATTTCTAATAATATAGTAACATATCATGATTGCATGTATACTATAAGGGTTTTTAGATATATACCCCCAAATCTTTGGTATTTAGAAATTTACCTCCCAAATCTTTGATATTAGAAATATACCCTCCAAATCTTTTAGATCTTAAAAGTTTACCCCTCTTTTAGAATAAAAAGAGAATTCTGTTCTGATTCTGTTAATTGTCTAATTTTTTAGAAATTACTAAATTATCCTTATTTAAATGTTTAAACTATTTAACCCAACTTAAGCTATAGAGTAATCACTTTTCTACCTATTTCTTCTCCTTCTCGACCTCTCTCTTTCTCTCAAACCAAACATATTTCTATTTCATTCATTAGTCATAAAAATCCACTGCAAATCATTTTCACATACCTCTTAAGAAATTTTTTGGGGGGGGGGGAATCTTTTAAAAAAAAAAGTGAGATTTGAGATAAAGTTTGGAGTAATTTTAAGTATAAAGGTGGGGGAGAGAGAGAGGAGAAGAATGAAGATGGTGAGGAGATATAAGAATTTTGGGTTAATAGAATTTAGGATATGTCATGTAAGAATAGCAAAGAAGAAAGGAGGACATAACGGGAAAGACACTCTATAATTCATTCAAAATCTAACTGGAGGGATAAACTTTAAAGATCTAGAAGATTTGGGAGTAATCTCTAATATCAAAGATTTGAGGGTAAATTTCTAAATACCAAAGATTTATGGGGTATATATCTAAAAAACACATACTAAAAATATAACCCGTCATATATTTTTATTGCTATAAAAAGAATAGGTCTTTCAACTTTTGTTGAAGTAGCTTCACGATAGATGTATTCATGCTACATAGATGTTGGGTAAGCGCAAAGATATAAATAAGTACAATCAGTGTTTGAAAAGGCTTTTTTGAGGCTCGCCTCAAGGCTCGGCTTTGGGGTATTCCCAAGGCTAGACGCCTGACGCGTAAAAGAAAAGCCATGTGTCCTAAAAGGCATATGCCTTATTACTTAAAGCACATCTAAGGCATGCACTTCACGCTCTATGTAGCGCTTCTCTATTGAAACGCATTTATGCTCAACATACGCTTTAAGAGAAAAAGGGTGAAAAAAGAAAAGAAAAGAAAAAAGAAATTTTAACTTCAACTAAAAATGAAAAAGAGTAGACCTCATTTCTATTCTTCATATTCTCTCTACCCATTGGAGACACTATCATTCACTGTGTTCACATCTACAAAATTTGGTGTTGCAACTTGCAAGCCATTATGTTTTCTTTCATTGTCGCAAGTGATCATCTACTTTGTATTTTTCGGTGAATACTTCAATCCTACTTTTCTTTCGTATCCAACTTATATTGTTATGATTTTGAATTTGCGGTTGATTTCTAGTTTTTTTTTTCATGTTTATTTGTAGTTGAATTCTCTCTTAGAGAATTAAGTATTGTATTTGTTTTTAAGCCGCTTTATTTGGTCTCTCTATAATTTTTATTTTGTTGTTTGTGTTTTTATGAGAACTCTTTATCTATATAGTCTAGAGCAAGACCATGCGGCTACAATAGGACAGATTCTTTGGCTTTTCTCTGTCAAACTCATTTCACAGTTGTTTATGTTTTTATACTAAGCCTAGTTCATTCTTGATTAATGTCTTGATCTAATTATATCCATTTGTAGAATATCATATCATTTCATATAATTTTATAATATTTATGAATTTTTAAAAATAAAATATAAAAAAATAGGAGGCCTATGCCTTACGCTCTGAGGCTTATGCCTCGCCTAATAAAGGGTCCAATGCTTCGCCTCGTGCTTTCACCATTTTAAACATTAGGCATAATAGGTTGTTCATGCCTTTTTTTCCTTCCTTTTTCGTTTTTGTTTTTTGTATTGGGTGGGTGGGTGGGTGGGAGGGAGAAGATGGTCTACAATGGCCAGACGTCATGATAAAATATTCTCTCAGACTGTCATCACATATCTCATTAATATGAATTATTAGAGAAGACCAATGTAATACCACAAATGTATTTTTTTCCCCTGAGTTGGCTCTTGGGGCTCTAGTACATATACACCATAATGAGGAGGGAAATCTTACAGCTCTTGACTGTTTCTACTATGGGGTGCCTAACTACATATCTGGTCAAAAAAGCTAAATTTAAATAAGAAGCAATGTGAAAAGATAGGGAATTGGAGCTTTTAAGAGGAGGAAAAGATCGATTTTCATGGATTCATGTGTTGTTGTTGTAATCTGGACAATGAGACCTGAGTTCAGATGAATTACAGAAATAAAATTTAACAAATGCAGATATGAAGAAGCAAGAAGGTAACAAAGGGAGGGAGAAGGAAGCATAGAGATGAAGGAAAGAAACAAACCCTTTTCCTTTATGTTGCCAAGAAAAAGGTCAGTAATCACGAAGGTCTCTAAAAGAGGTTGGCATTGAGTTGGTCAAGACTACCATTAAGTAATATCATGGATAAGATTTAAATTTTCTAGCAAAACAAAATAAAAACTTAACGTAAAAATTACAAATGGTCGTTCAGATAACCGAATATTACCTCTAATTCAAAATTTGGGCGAGCCAGCCTAATGCCTAGCTCCAAAGTCAGTCAACTTAGATGACTGTCCTAATATTATGCATCTGATTCAGGGACCAGGGAAAGCTTATTCTGTAGCCTCCAAGTCAATCCATCAATTCTCTTCTATAGTTATATTATGACAAAACCCATCTTATTCTGTAGCCCGGGCATTGGCCCAAATGTTCATCCCCATGTTCAATGGAATCAAGCTGGTAACTTGTATCTGTTTCAAGAACAATCTCTTCTTGCTATCGGGATAGCATGAATCACATGTTTAGAACATACTTAGGGGCCGTTTGTTTCGCGTAAAACTCCGTAATTCGTAAATGATTTACTACCCAGTTACAACTACGGCGTTTGTTTGGACCGTAATTCGTAAAAGACTTACGTAACTAAACTAACACTCACTTGTAACCCAGTTACCACTCACTTACAGCCCAGTTACAGTTAATTTTGTGGTCATACAAATTTGTATTATTTTTTTATATTAATATTAAAAATTTTTAATATTTAACTTTTTTAATATTTATTTGCAGTATTAGAACTTTTAAAATCACCAAATAGTTAATTTTGTGGTTAACTTTTTCACTCACGATTTATACATTACGACAACCAAATACCGTAAAGTACAATACACTTTTCCACTTTACAATTTATATTACCAACCAAACACCGTAAAATTTACATACATGTAACTCATTTACAATTGTAAAAGACTTTACCAATTATAACTACGAATTACGGCCAGTTACGACAACCAAACAGACCCTTAATTGATAGATAAGGCAAACTAATTATTCAAATGAGTAACTGAACAAGCCGGGTGAGGAAATTCCCAGACGCAAATTCCCTTGCTTGACTGCAAGCTGCTCATCACTTAGGCAAGCTGGTTGATTCAGGTATCCCTTTGTCTTCATTTCAAACTTCTACTTTGGAGAGAGCATCTTCTGTATCACTTTTGCCTGGGTCTCCATTAATAATGACTAGAGAACAATCAGCAACCCGTGCACCATCAAATCTTCTGAGTTCATATTCTCTTTGCTTGCTAATTAAGAACAGACGACAATTTGCTACCACCTTGATCTCCTATTCTTCTAAGAGAACATCCTCAATGTGACAATCTTCAGTCCATCAATGTTGGTACTTGCAAATTTGTAAACTCTATTCACCTCACAAAAAAAGTATGAGGTGAAGCATGTTTTACTACCTTTTGGCAAAACTAATTATTATAGGAACCAATCTACTCTTTAAGGGTCTTAAATATATGTACAACAACACAATATACATCATAGTTATTTAGTTATGTATTAAATACAAGTACGTTAGAACAAGATGTATTTTCGTTAGGATTTTGAAGGATTGTTTTGTCTATCATCTGTAGAAATGTCTATCTGATAGTTATTTTCATATTTATAGTAGGATAAATCATAGTTTAAAATCTTGGTATCGGTATTGACCAATGGTTTCTAGTATCAATATTGGCAACATCGGTCGTCGGTAATATATGCAACAACAGCTCTGATATTGACCAATATTACAAGGCTAATATCGTATCGGCGACCCCAAAACCCGATACGGTATTGATGATATATATCGTCATCGGCCAATATTTGAAACCATAGGATAAAGAATCTCTGCATATCATGGAAATGTATTAAGTTTCTGCACAAAAGGGCTCCTTGGCCTTGTATTCTTTTTCAATTTTTAAGAAATAGGTTTGGATGGTTGACATGTGTTTGCTTACTCATACGTGCTGGCTATGCCATTTCAATATTATTCTACAGAAAGAGCAATTCAACAGGTTTTGTCACTTTCATCTATTACCCATACCCTCGTCTAACCATGTCAATTTACGTGTCTTACTTCAAGCTTTTCAAGTCATTGCTTCTTTTTCTTTTTTTTCTTTTTTTTGTAATTGCTCTAGGATGAGTGAGATGTTAGGATGTTAATTTTTTCCCTCCCTTTGAGTCTAAAAATGGTTTGGAGCACCTGCCTCCTTTTAAATCTAATAATGGGTGCTTATGTTACCACAAGGATCCAATTAAATAACGCCAAAATATAAAACCTCTTGGCAGTTACAAACGCTTACAGTGGCTGAATTCCCTCTCTGTACTAAATGGCATCTTAGCACCACCAGCCTTGAGCCCCACTCCCTCGACATCCATTCCAGCACCTAGGAACGGGCATGTTTAAATCTTCTTAAGCTGATACTTTTAACAATAACAAACGAGTAAAATGACAACAGGAAAATGAAGTGAAGAAAAAGATGGGAGCAGCACAGGTAAACATACAACCAAAAAATAATTAAAAATAAAGAACTGATTCTTCTAATGTAACATTAAGTTTATCAAAACGCGTATAAAAGTTGTGTTTTCAAGTTGTCTAACTAGTTTTGTTCCCTTAATTCATAAAGGCCATATTTACTTTCTCATAAAAGATGATTTTGCAACATGCAATCTTTCAGAGGCACTATTAATTGATAGAAGATTTGAGGAATGTGTTTCTAAGTTGGAATATACCTAATTTTCATTTGCACAAAGAAGTGTTGGAAGTCATCGGCTTTCCCTTGTATCTGTCAATAGAAAAATCACATTATGAGAAATAATTAATTTTTGAAGATTCTCGCAGTCATCGAGCATGCGATCTACTTCTTGAGCTGGCACCGGATGTCTTGGCACCGATGTCTTGGCATTGGTATAGCCAGATCAATGTCTTCTGCTTCCTGTAAAGTAATGCAATCAATTAAAGTGCAATATGACTTCTCAGAGAACTAAAATGAGCAAGGTCCTTTTAACCCCCCACGATCGATGTCCTTGAGAATTTTAACTGCTTCACGAGCTTTTAGTTTCCCACCATTGAGTCTATCCTCAAATGTATAAAGAGACTGCCTTACAGGATTAAACATAGCTACTCGGCCATTGTCAAGCAGCGTTATTTTCCTGGCATCCGAAGCCTGCAAATAGAATATGTCATCCTTAATAAGAGTAAAGGAGAAATAGTATTGTTACCTTGATTTCTAATAATAAACATCCAAGCAACTTAGCATTCGAGTGTGTCAGCGTCTAAGAGTAGACATTTGACACAAAACACTCTATTCTAGTTTCAAATGTCTACTCTTGGGTGCTGGCACACTCGGATGCTGCTCGGATGCTTATGGTTAGTAATCAAGGTAACAATATTATTTCTCCTTCTTTACTCTTACTAAATATGACATTCAATTTGCAGGCTTAAGGTGTCAGAAAAATAACACAGCTTGACAATGGCCGAGTAGCTATGCCTAATCATGTGGGCAATCTCTTTATATATTTGAGGATAGCCTCAGTGGTGGGAAACTAAAAGCTCATGTAGCAGTTAAATATCTCAATGACATATTTTCAGCCGTGGCAGGTTAAAAGGATCTTGCTCATTCTAATCTTCTCTGAGAAGTCATATTGCAATTTAATTGATTGAATTACTTTGCAAGAAGCAGAAGCATTGATCTGGCTATACCAATGTTAGGACATCCGGTGTCTCAAGAAGTAGATTGCGTGCTCGAAGACTGCGAGAATCTTCAAAAATTAATTACTTCCCATGATGTGATTTTCCTATTAACAGATACAAGGAAAAACTAATGGCTTTCAACACTTCTTTGTGCAAATGAAAATAAGGTATGTTCCAACTTAGAAACATATTTATCAAATCTTCTATCAATTAATGGTGCCTCTAAAAGACTGTATGTTGTATAATCATTTTTTATGAGAAAGTAAACATGGCCTCTATGAATTAAAAGAACAAAAACTAGTTAGACAACTTGAAACCACAACTTTTATACGCGTTTCGATAAACTTAATGTTACATTAGTAGAATCAATTCTTTTATTTTTAATTATTTTTTGTTTGTATGTTTACATGTGCTGCTTCCTTCTTTTTCTTCACTTCATTTCTCATGTTGCCACTTGAAAATGAAAATTCAATAATTATCAGGAATGGAAAAATATTCTAAACCTGCTGTCAAACTTGAATTGTGCCACTCATTACATGCTGTGGATAAGGATTTTGCCTAGTTAAACAACATTCACATCAGATTTTCTTCAGAAACCAGCCAGAAAGATATGCATCTGAAAATGAACAGAAAGGGAAACATCAAGCTTATTAGAGATACCTCTTCCTCTTCGGCTGTGAGCATCTTTGATGCTGGTTGTAAATTGAGTATGGTAGCTGGAGGATCAAGAACTAAAGTAGGAAATGCAAACCAGTAGCGGAAGCTCCACTTTTCAATCAGCAAAAGAGATGAGAAGAAACCTTGATAATACTATCCGCTTTTCCAGAAGTAATGTCTTCCAAAATCTAAGACCAAATAACATGGCATTACAAGTGAGTTTTAAGTGCAAGGAACACAAAATTTGGACTGATCATTGTCAAATTCGCATCTCAACAAGTATAACTGAAATTTTAAGGATGTCTGCACTGAGAGAGAGAACCTTCTTTGCTTCCATTGTCAACAGGCTCTTGTTATCAAGGGAACGGAAGCTCTCCAATGTATCGGTGTTGTAAAGAATCCCCGGAACAGGGCATCTGTTTCTGTTTCCACGACTCGTTCCAAGCTCTGGTGATGAATGTTCATTGGGATCATGTGACAACGACTCAGCAAGAAGGGACAAACGATTTGATACTTCAGTATTGGAACAAGGTGCATAAAATCCTGTGAGGTAGTTTGACAACATAAGAAACCAGCCATGTACAACTAAACAATATATCATTCGCCTACAACTTACCATAACATATAAATCTATACCAATCTGCATGAAACAGCCATGTACAACAAACAAATTGAAAGATCAACTATGAGTGCAACTAAATTTCTAGGCAAATTTAATGAATATTCAATTCATGTAAGAACCCATGGCCACCTTAAAAAAGTTAAATTCTCCTGGTTGTTCAGCCCGTTAAAGAACACCTGTGTTGAATTTCAAGTTACAGTCCAAGTTCTTACTTTCTTACTACTGAACTAATGAATTTGCGGCAATAGAGTATCTTCATAGTTAGATCTATTATAACGCACAAATTTGGCAAGAGCAAACTTTTAAATAAACCTTAAAATTGGTAACTGTGCATTAAAGCATCCAAAATACTTGATATTTTTTATCAAATTATGGCTCGCATTGTGCCCGCAAACAGCAATTTTCAGTTAAGTGTATGAAATTTGCATTATGATGTGTAGTGATTAGGGAAATTAAAAAACTATATTTAGAAAAACCCTAATCAAGAAATCAGAATCTGAGATGCCGGGAGGCCTCCCCAATTCGAGCTTCTCACAATCAATCAGCTGGAATCGAAATCAAAATAGATAAAGAAATCGACTTTCAAGAACAGTAACGAGACTAGAGAGATTGGGGAGCTTGCCTGTGATGTTCATGGGCGATTGATCAGTCCGCAGCGTGTCGAGCTTGAGCGAAGAAAGGCGTCTCCAAATCCAGAGTCCATCAAGCTCTGAAGAGGAGCGAACTGTAGAAGTTCCCCTTGCTGTGTCGGTCTTTCATTTGTTTTCCCCCCTCTGAAGCTTCTTTTCTCCTCTGCCCTCTTCTTCGCTTTTTTTTTTAAGAGAGAGTAATAGTTTCCAAGAAATTGAAGCAACGACGCTGTAAAGCAATCAGTAGAGGAATCTTTTGTAAGGATTCTTTTCAATATCCTTATTATTTACGCTTCTCTTTCTTCTCTTTCCTTCTCTCTCTCTCTGTTTTTTTTTTAAATTTATCTGCCGTCCTCCTTTTCATTAATTTTTTTTTTCACTCCTTTCCTAGCTGTATCCTGCAGTGGCAGGCGGCGGGGAAGAAGGACGGGCTACGGCGAGCGGCGGAGCAAGACAGATCGAGATCCCCGTTCGCGCGCGCGGGAGAGAGCGAGAGAAAATTAAGAGAGAACCGTGTGAGAGCGAGAGAGATTGATATCGAGTTAGGTATCAGCTGGGCCGGGTCGGGTTTTAACGCCGCGAAACTGTATCCGACCTGCCTTTTTAATTCGGTTCCCAATTTCGTGTCCAAACCTAACCGAATTCAAATATGGGAAGCCCACAACTTGCACCACTCGACTAACTCTTTGCCACAAGTTTTTCAACAATTTTACCGTTACCAATTAGGGAATTATATGATTTAAAGAAAACAGCTGAGATAGAGATCGTGGATTTGGATCCTCTCCACTTCTAATTCAGCCGTCGACTGTAATATTCTCCTTGCATAATACCTGAATTGGTAATTAAAATAGTAAATAATGAAAAAAATTACTTAAATTGTTAAAGTCATGACTCAAACTCAAATCTATCTATATTAAATTCTAATGCCCAAACCATGATGCCAATTTGACGTATGATTAGTGATCCAATGTATTTGAACTGAAAACCAATTTCAAATTTAAAATTTTCAACCAAAAATCTTATTTGATTCTTGCTAATTTTCCAAACAACTAAACCCGTCATTTATAACCTACCAGCGAAAAATCTAAATTTAAATTCTAACCTAATAAATTACTGTATCTCATTTTATTCATCCTTTCAAGAACAAAGAAACCATAGATTTAACTTCTCCATTCTCCCTTCTCCTCTCTCCTTGAAATCGATTGTGACTGAGGAACGTGTTCAAGGTACAGAGATTGAAGAGTAGGCTAAAGGAATCAATCTAAGTTTCTCAGAATTTCAGTAATCAATCTAAATTTCTCAGAATTTCAGAAATTGGTACTTGGACTCGTAATAAATTCAAGTATATAGGTATTTCTTTTACTAAGAAGGTATCTGAGCAGATCATGCATATCTGAGGAGTACGGAGTCTCATCTGCTTGATCACCCGGATTTTTGATACATTTCATGTCTTCTTGTTCATTCTGTTGATTTTTATTAATTCTCTATACCTTGGACTTTATTATTTTATTGATTTATTCATAGAATAATTCTATCATTGCGTAGGAATTTATATGTATTATTGCAATAATTCTATTGTCTTCGTTGTTGATTTATATACCTTGTTCAGGTCACTTGAGGCCAAGCGTGTATACGTGAAGTATTTTCCTCGTGTATATACGTCACCGACTTTCATCACCTCTCCGTTTTCACGTATTTAAAAAAACGGGACCTGACATGAACATTCCACTTATTAAATTACAACCGTTCACTAAAATCCGAGAGGATGAAATTCACTTCAAAAATAACAACCACTCTACTGCCGTGAATTGCACTCATTCCAACTCTTCACTCAAAAACAGACCGTTACCCTTCATAAAATGATGAAGTGTTGTTTTAAAAAGTGGACCGGCAAGAAAATGGAGAGGATCACTCATAAATCAATAGACAAAGTGGGGCAAGTTACCAGGCGCAGAAAACCGAAGCAAAAGCTTCACAGTTACAGCAAAGATTGAGAAGGCCAATGTATTCTACCAAGCATATAATGATCCATGGACAGAGGAGAGGCCTTTTTTTCATCCAGCATCATATTTCATAACCCAAGCATTTTCTCACAAGTGAATGATACTTCAGCAAAGAAGCAGCACGGTCCAGAAGACCCAGTAGAAGAAGTAACAACTTACTCTTCAATAGATTAAGTAAAAATGAGCGTTCAAGTAATAAACAAAACTGTTGAAACCAAGGAAACAGTACAACTAGAAATTAAATGTTCTATCGCCTGCTCGCTCTACAATTAAATCGCTCCCTTTGTAGTGCTTATTACTTGATGGCTCGTTTCTGTTGTGGTGAATCTCAAAGTTATAAGAAAGAAACCATCATTACCATTAAAATCATTCTCATGGAAAACCGAAACAGACACAATAGAACAAGGGCGACACAGAAACAGCAAGAACAATTCAGTTTAAGATACAATTTAGCAGAGACAGTGCACAAACGATTTAAAAGGTGCGGGAAACTCAATTTCATGTGAAGACATCAGACACAGTTGAACTCCGCTGCGAACTGATTCACATCCTCCCCACTAAAAGCTATTACTTGTTATCATGTGCTGACTTAGATCTATCACAGCAGTAATGGTATGTTCAATAATTAATCAACACTGTATTATGTTCATATGGCTATAAAGGAACAATTGAGACGCTCATTACTTGTGAATTTGTGATGTACCTGACTGCAGCCAACAGAGGCAGGAACACCTGCCATTAGGGCTCAACATGCTCAAACAAGCAAACGCCTCACCAAAGATTTGTATTAGCAGCTGCAAGTAGGATAATAAAAAACGGCAACCTGAAGTGTTTGATAACAGCGTTTTATCAATCATAGAAGCCTTTGTAAAAGTTGAAGTATGCCAAGAAGAGATATGATATGCAATAATGCTTGCCTAGATATTTCTCTCAAAAAAAAGAAATTGTTTGCCTAGATATGGGTCTCTACTGAGCCAAACTGAGAAATCAATCAGATAAAAAAGGTTTCTGGACATTAGCCAAGCAAATGCCAGGGCAACTCCTGATTTGGATGTACAAAATAATGAAATCACACTTTTTTCCACAAAATAGGAGACAACCTAAAACCTACAGCATAAAGCAGCACCAAAACCAAAAGAAATGAAATATAAAGAAGATAAGTCAAATAATCCAGCAAAAAAAATTGACAAGATACTCTCCCATTTGGCTGTCACACTTATACGGAGCCTCATAGACAGACATTTTTCCTATAGCAAATATTTTCATCTTCAGTTTTCCTATAGACTCCTAATCTAGGCTTAGTGCAGAGGAAGTTCAAGGGTTATTCCATGTTGCATCATGACCAACTAGCCTTCAGTTGTCCCAAACAGGAACCACAAGTGCCAACTAATGAAAGGTTGGATTTAGGTAGACAAGTATGATGATGATCATCATGAACAAAAAAATTGGGGAAAACCAACTAAAACAGAATAATTTGTTTTTAAAGTTAATAAAAACCTCAATATTTGACAACCAAGAATGAAAATCCCTGTTTAATGGTTGGAACATTTAGGGATCAATTATATGAAATTGCAGTATTTATATAGCTATGAAAAGTTGGTGTAATATGGGTGAATCGAGATCACCTTCAGTTCAATGGAAAAAAAAAACTAAGGTTTTGAGAAAGAAGAGATAAGAAACCGGATAGATTTTAGGTTTCACACCCCTTACACTCGATCGGGCTTCACACCCCATATACTCGATCGGGCTTCACGTCTTTTACACCAAACTGGGCTTCACACCCCTTACATCACTCTCAAGACAAGAATTTTAACTGAAAATTTTATTTTAATCATTCCATACTAATAAGAGAAGTCTTGGGGGTCTATTTATAGGCTTTACAAAAGTCCATACTCAAAATATAACCGATTTGATACTAAAGTTTCAAATAAAAAAAAAAACCTATATTCAAAATAAACTAAAGAATAATAATAAACTAGAAAACAGAGTGATGTCCTCGTCATTTTTTTCCGAAGTAGGAAAAACTCGACCATGTCGGGTGTGAAACCCCCACACGAAGCATCTCAATCAAGCTATGGTGGTTGTCTGGGAACCGCGGGTTGTGCATCAAGTCCAAACCAAGGTGTAGTTAGGATTGGCCAATGCGACAGATCAGCTCTAGTCGACGATAGATCAGGAAGGGTGTATGTAGTAGAAGAATCGAATCTGATTCATTAAACACCAAGCTGAAACCAGAATGCCATGGAAAATCCAACTCATAGGTGATAGAAATAATCCTCCTCGGGACTCTTATAGGACATGTTCGTCGAGCGCAACTGTCTCACAGTTCCGAGAGAAACCTCTCAAAGTGAATCATAACTATCACCATATTTAAAATGCAAATTCCTATAAGATATTATATGGATAAGTAGCAAATTTGTAGTCATCACTGTAAATTATTATCTATTTATAGTTCTCATCATGCATTTCAAGAAAATGCAATGCAACGAATTTACTAGGTAAAACTCCTACAGATACAAAAAATGAGATATATGAGCTTTCTAAGAGGACGTACATCAAACACCACTAATGGTATATGATGAAAGTCAGAAAATAACTTCAAATATTCACTGAAAGAAAAAACACTAGGAATAACATGATGAGTCATAGTAAAGAATTTCATTGACTCACTAGAATAAGAAAAGCTAAAAGCAACTACATAACCACGATCTGCACGAGAGAAATCTGATGGTTTACTAGATGTAATGATGCTAGTATCAATTGTCTTATACTTAATTCTGTCCTCTATCATCGTTATGGCATGTGAATACCTAGTAACATGTATGGACATGCTAGACACCATCAATACATGCTCAAAATCACTATTATCATCCTCTGAAACATCGATATTATCAAGTATGAGTGTATTAGACTCAATTAATGTATCCTGAATGTCACTAATACTCTCCTCATGAACATGAGTCATCAAGTGTGGGTGTACTAGGCTTTACTAACTCAACAACATCACTAGTAACCTCATTAAGAATGTGGACATTCTCGACAATCCTCAAATTATCAATGTCATCAATTTGCATGCTATCAGAATGTTGACTCTTCTAGGGGCACTGGTAATCATAATGTTCAAATTTTTCACAATTAAAATACTTGATCGAGGGACACTCGTAAGCATAGTGTCCATATTACTCACACGTAGAACATCACTCTCTGATTTTGAAAGTGAAGAATTCTACCTCTAAAGCCAAAAGAAATGTCACTTTGATAGACTTCATGACATGTAAGATCAACTCTCTTTTGAAATCAAGTCACAATCCGTTATAAAAACATATATATAGTAGGAAGATGATGTATACGAAAGCCACAGTCAAGTACAACCTCCTCAAATTTAAGCTTATACTCGATAACAGACAAGTCTTCCTGACGTAGATAAAACAACTCTTTAAAAACTTGAGATCTAAAGAAATTTTTCCTTAAACTTTTCATTCATTTCATTTCACGTCTCTATAGCTCTGGCGTATATTCTCTCTAGTTGTCTTTCTATGATAATCCAATAATCTAGAGATATAAATTTTAGTTTACATGTAGCAAACCAGACTTTGTGCGCTTTAGAAAGTTCAGACAAATAAAAGTAATAGTCCAAGGCGCTATCCAATCACAAAATTCGCGAGGGTCATATATGTGCCATAAAAATCGAGAGACGTTGCGATGCTCTTTCATTGGACTTCTTGTCTTCTAACAATACGCCATTATAATACTTACACTCTCTAGTGTGATGTTGTGAATCCATGCTTCAACAACACGTCAATCAGAATAATTTCACTCTCTAGTGTGATGTTGTAAATCCGTGTGTCGTAACTTAGCAACACACTAATTATAATAATTTCACTCACTCGTTGGATGTTGTGAGTGCGTGTTTCGTGGCTCTAAGGGACGCCTAAATCTCGTACTAAATTCAGACATATTTATAACTTAACTTAAGACAAACTACAATGCAAAAAATACAAACAAACGGATGATTATGGAAAGTTCCTAAAATCGAATAAAACTACATACATGCAATAAATGATGAAAATTATCATCCTAAAAGGCTCAATCTCAATATGCAAGAAAATGTAATCCTAATGATGATGTTAAGCAATCGACAATGAGATCAATAAACATTAATAATTATACATAATAAATTATAAATAAATGTACAACCACTAGAGTTTGCAAACAATGAACAATTAAAAGAAGTAGATCAAATTACGATATCACCTGACGAGATGAGTAGTTCAAGCTAAGTATAAGTCCTATAAGAGTCTTTAGATGATTCTCCACGACTAATGGGTGTAATTCTTACAGGGAGGCTTTGGAACAGCTGCAACACAGGCTGGAAGTGATAAAAAAAAACTACTTCAAAAGCGGCTTCTGAACTAAATCTGTCGAGTTGGGTTTGAGTCAGGACTGCGTCAAGACCGAGTAGGGACAGAGTCAACTCGATCGGCTCAAGTCTGAGCTGGCGGCTCGGGTCGGCTCCAGATTGAATGGGGTCGAGCCGGCGACTCAAGTCGGCTCTGGTCTGGGCTGGCGGCTTGGGTCAGCTCGAGTGAGCCGTTGACGCTAGCATCAGCTTCGATCAACTCGGTGTCGGCGCGAGTCAGCGGCAAAGACTTAAGCCGGCTAAGAATCGGCTCCGATTAAGCCGATGTTGTCGTATTCAGCTCGACGAAGCTGATATCGGCTCGGGTCTTTGAAAACAACTCAGATCTGATTCGTTCGCTTCCTTGTCGATTCCTGCGAGGTCTGGTGATGTCAGCGAGATTTGGCGAGGAAGATGAAGAAGACAATGATGATGATGACGAAGACGAAGGCAACATTGGTGACAAAGTCGGCGAGAGGCTGGATTTGCGGGGCTGAATCTGCCGGCTGGATTTGATCTAGTGGTGGCGTCGATCGAAGATGAGATCTGAGGCGGCGCCAGCGAACGAGGAGATCTGAGGCGGCGTCAGCGTCAATCGAAGACAAGGATGGGGTGGTTGGCGGTCGACTGTTGCAGAAGTTGATCGGCAACTGTTGGGTTGCTAGAGACAGTCGGTAAGCGAAGTCGATGGTGAAGATGTTGGGCGGCGGCAGCGGGTTGGATCTGCTATGTGGATTGGGGGGTAGGTGACGAGATCAAGTCAATGATCTCAGAATATGACGATTCGACAGGGTCACAGCGAATGCAGAGGGTAGGTGGCGGCCTACTCTGGCGGCGGCGACGAGGTAGTGACGCTGATCTGATGATTGAGACGGTGACGTGGCGGCGCTAATCTGGCGACGAGTCCGAGAGCAAAGAGGGGGGAAAGATGGCGGTGGTGGCTTGGTTGCAGTCGAGAGTCATGGACAATCGATGATGTCAGCATGGCGGCGGGGCGGCGGCGTCGATCAGGTGCAAGGTAGTTATGATCTAATGTTGTCGGGGAGAGAAGAAGATGAAGCTGGTTGTCTAGATTGGTTGTCAAGATTTGTCGAGATCTTGTGAAGATCTCGTCAAGATCTCATCAGCAAGATTGATTACAGATAGATTTGATATGGATGAGGGCTGATACTGATGATGACGACAGCAAGGTGAGAAGCGGAGAGAGGGGAGCAGGGCGTGGGCGGTGCAACATCAGCGAGTTAGGTTATAGTCGAGGTTGTTGCAGTCGAGGAAGGAGGAGGTGAAAGTCGTGGTGGTTGCGCGGCGGGGAAGGAAAAGGAGGGAGGTTGGTGGCGACGTGAAGTTGGGTTAGGGTTAGGGTTTGGGGTGTGAAAGAGAGGAAGATGAAAAGGGAACAGTAGTTTCTGGAAATTTTGATGGATTTTCGAAGGAAATTTTTGGGTATTTTGCTACAGTTTTTTTGGGATCTAGGTTTTTTTTATTTAGTTTGTTTAAGAACAAATCTAGGGTTTTGGAGAAAGGAGATGAAAATTTTGAAGGGAATTGGAAACCAAAAGCTAAGATAGCAAAAATGATGTAATATGAGTGGATCGCAATCGCCTTCAATTAAATAGAAAAGAAAAACTAGGGTTTTGCGAAAAAAAGATAAGAAACTGAATAGATTTCGGGCTTCACACCCATTGCATATAATTGGGCTTCATACCGCCTACACTCAATCGAGCTTCACATCCCTAACACCAAATTGGACTTCACACCCCTTACACCACTCTCAATACAAAAATTTTAACTGAAATTTTTAATTTTAATCATTCGATACCACCAATAAGAGAAGTCTTGGGGCCTATTTATAAGCTTTACAAAAATCCTGTCCCAGAATATAACCAATGCAGTACTAAAATTACAAATAAAAAATATATATAAATTCAAAATAAACTAAAGCAGAATAATAAACTAGCAAAAGATGCCCTCATCAAAAGTCTTCAAGGTACTTAACGAAGTATAATCCAGATTCCAGGCTGAAAAGGACCTCTTCAGTGTAGAGAACAGTTAATGTAGGGAATGTTAAAGATTAGAGTACTTTAAGGAAAACCATTACTTATCATTGCTGAAATGTAGGTGGAGAAAAATGGTAACGAGATAAAACATAACATACCTCATAGCGATAGAAATTCATAAAGAGTAATACTTTAATAAGTGACTAACACTTAAATATAGGATTAGAAGGTCCTTAAATATTTCAACTATAAGGCACAGTATCAAGTAGTCTAGACACGAAAAAAACAATTGTGCGCACCAAGAGGTCATGGCATGGAGTTTGTGCGCATGTAGGTAAAGCATAGTCAAGCAGCATCTCGAACGAAGACAAGGATTAAAAGCTTATTCATAAACCAACAAAAAACAAGAAAAAAAAAGTGAGCCAATTAACCTATGGTACATTGCGTCTTCTACTGAAATGATTTAATGTCATGAGCTGGAAAACAGTGATCCAAATGGGCATGTGAAATAGAAATCTTTAACACTGATCCAACAAGAATTTGATATCCATGAAGAGATAATCTCAGGTTCTTATATGCTTTCTCTCCATAACATGGATAATTGAGAGAGAATAAACAGGTGGAGGATTGAATCATCCCCCCCCCCCCCCAAAGAGCACAGCCAATTATGAGAGAATAAATAGGCGGAGGATTGTAGAATCAGCTCTTAGGACAAATTAGATTAAGCCTATCGAATAATTTGGATTTCCTTTCTAAGACATTCCACCAGATGCCAGACGAAGTACTAAACACCTATAACACCGCTTGGTGCTTTAAAGATAATGAATTAAGGGCAGACATTGTGAAGTTGGAAAGTTGATTTCCCCCAGTTTACAATATGATTATATGCACAAGTTTTATCATCAGCCATTCAGCCTCTAGGATAGCACCCTTGCAGTTTTACAGATCAACAAAGATATCGCACTAATTTCCTCAAATCCAGCCGACCTGTATACAGTTTCACTAATCTAGGAGCTGAAATTTGAATAAGGAAAAAGGTCATAGACCCGTGTCAGCTAACCTAATTATGGTTTTAAGGACCCAACCCAACTTCAGGTCAGGGTTCTTATATGTTGAATGCAACCATCTTAAATTTTGGTTATGATAAACTAATAGTGTTTCTATGACTTATGACAGTCTTTTTTCCATTATAAAGCAGAGGACCTCAACCCAACATATGAGACCCTACTCCTCAAACAGTTAAGGCCAAAGTACATACAAAATTCAATCATCACAGAAGGCGCTGATAAAGGTCATTAGTCCCAGTTTCAACGCATGAAAAATGATGGACGAAAAAGTCAATAAAACACTTCAATTACTTGACAACTGCCAAATGCAATATCAGTATCATCTTTCAAAAATCTAATGTCTTCAACCTCACCTTATCATCTCTGTAGATTCAACAGCTGTTGAAGGCAGTAACACATGAAAAGAACATCTTGTAGGTAAACAACTAAACAAAACCATAACATCAGATTTCTAATAAAACCCTTGCAGTCATTTAAGGAGTTTGACAAGAATTAAACACAGTAACATTTTTCTGTTTCTAAGCAAATAAGGATATAACAATGCAGAAGAAGCAGTATCAAACAAAACCATTTTTAGCAACCACGCACATGTAAAAGAACATGAGAACTTTCCTATTAGCAACAAAGAGAAAAATTGAAGGCGGTCAGATTACTTGAAACTGGGACCATTGATTATGTTTGGTTGAAGGAAATAAACATCAACCCAGGACTTAGAATCTCTTATGGCTCAACCGTCGTTACCTGCTGCCACTCCCCGTCTACTGCTTCCTTCCATAAAGTCACATTATTGTTCCCATCAGCCACAGCCAAAATGTTTCCTGTCAATGACCATGACACCCTCCAGACTGGTGTCTTGAAATCAGACAAGACTTTACCCTCCCATTGGTCACCTTCCTTTGCCACTGTCCATATAACCACCGTCCCATCTTGTGAAGCACTAGCAATTGTAGACTTTGGAAGCCCCAAGTTTGGCGCCCAGGCCACATCTCTCACCCAATCCGAATGCATTTGAAGTGCAGGAAAACAATCCATTCTCCAACCACCGTTGTAGAGCTTCCACACCTTAACTGTGTTATCACACCCACCAGACACCAGCTTCTGAACAGGATCAAGTTGTCCTGATCCCACAAGAGCACCTGGGGCAGTTGACGGAGCCCATGATACAGAAGTCACCCCACTGGATGTGCCTGATCAATCCTAGTGTTATCCCAGCCTCCATCCGACCGAGCAGTGAACACAGAGATGTTCCCATCTGATGAGCCACAAGCCAAGCAAAGGCCAAGCTCATGGGGAGCCCAAGCTATGGAATTGACAGAGGATTTGTGCTCAGCAAATACATGGGCCTGAATCCACTCTTCAGGCTTGGTCCCTTCCTTCCATATGATCACACGGCCATCATAACTGCAAGTGGCAAGCATGGAACCGAACTTAGGGTGGGCCCATGCAGCCTGCCAAACAGGACCCTGGTGGCCTGTGAGGGTAGCAAGGTGGTGGGAGGAGGATCCGCTAACACCAATGATCTTAACAGTGGTATCAGAAGAAGCTGTAGCTAGCCGCTTGCCGTAATAGTCCATTGCTACGTCATGAACCACATCCTGGTGACCTGTCTCTATCTTCTGAGCATGCATTGCTTCAATGCTAAGAATACCAATCTAGCTGCATGAGATTACACAAGGTCGTCAATTTCAAGGTAACCATTGTTTCAAACCTTAGATAACAACCCCAAAAAAATAGCTCTTTTCAACAAATAATAATAATTAACATTACCCGAGATTCAAGATATCTAAAGTCAATTTAATTGTTAGATAATTCAAAAAAATTTAAAACATATCATAACAGCATGAAATTACGAAAAGGCATCAAAAGTGTTCTGATAACCATTGTTAAAATCTGGGAGGAGAAACAATGATAGAGAGTTCATTCACACAGACACAAGTACTAATTTTCAATAGAAAAAATTTAAATCGTTAGAACTCTTCACATTTCCATGAACTGCCTGAATGAAAAAACATACAAAGACATTGGATTTCAGATATCCAGTGATTGATATTACAAAACAAGCTGAAGAAGAGAAGTTTATCAAAAAAGTTCATAAGTTTGTGCTATTACGATTGACAGTCAATACTATTATAAAAATTTGTATAATATCCTCTCAGTTGGCAGTTTTCTCTATTTGCCTCTATACTATCTATACTAATTTACAGAAAAACACCACATTTCAGCTAAGGAGTGTTAAAGATGTGGCAGAACAAAGGTAAGAACAGGTTTCTCTTTAAATAATTATAAGTTTGTGCAAAAACTATTGACGAAAGGATTGCAACGCGTGTATCTCCTTGATTTTAGCAAAAAAATGGCTAAGCAGAAAAATATATATCATGATTCCCATACTGATTCCTTCATTTTTAAGGTGGAAAATTTTTTACTTGTAATTTTTGCAATAAACTCCATAAGGAATGGCTCATCCTGTGCACCGGTTACGCTAACAAAAACCCCAAAAAATCATACATGGTGTCCAAATTGATATATTATCTTCTCTACAACGGGTCTGTTTGGTTGTCGTAACTGACCGTAATTCGTAATTGTAATTGGTAAAGTCTTTTACAATTGTAAATGAGTTACATGTATGTAAATTTTACGGTGTTTGGTTGGTAATATAAAATTGTAAAGTGAAAAGTGTATTGTACTTTACGGTGTTTGGTTGTCGTAATGTATAAGTCGTAAGTGAAAAAGTTGACCACAAAATTAACTATTTGGTGATTTTAAAAGTTTTATACTGCAAATAAATATTAAAAAAGTTAAATATTAAAAAATTTTAATATTAATATAAAAAAATAATACAAATTCGTATGACCACAAAATTAACTGTAACTGGGCTGTAAGTGAGTGGTAACTGGGTTGCAAGTGAGTGTTAGTTGAGTTATGTAAGTCTTTTACGAATTACGGTCCAAACAAACGCCGTAGTTGTAACTGGGTAGTAAGTCATTTACGAATTACGGAGTTTTACGCGAAACAAACGGGCCCAACAACAACAACTAAGCCATTTGTCCCAAGTATTTGGAGTAGGCTACATGAACCAAAAGAGAATTACGCCGGATCGGGCACATGAATCAGCTTTCTCCACTCATTCCTATCGAGCAATATG
This sequence comes from Agave tequilana, assembly GCA_038442645.1. Classification (NCBI taxonomy): domain Eukaryota; kingdom Viridiplantae; phylum Streptophyta; class Magnoliopsida; order Asparagales; family Asparagaceae; genus Agave; species Agave tequilana. Next base: position 24,488 of record JAVJIF010023167.1, read on the forward strand.
CCCTCACTAAGACCTTTAGCCTCTATATCTTGTCGTATTACCTCCATCCATGTTTTCTTCGGTCTCCCCTGCGCTCTTTTAACTTGCCCCAATTTGATACGCTCTACTCGCTGGACTGGCGCATCTGTAGGTTTACGGCGCACATGACCAAACAATCTAAGCGGTTTTCTCTTATATTCTCTTTTATAGAGGCTACACCTATCTTAGCATGAATATCCTCATTTCTCACATTATCTCTCCTCGTGTTACCACACATCCAACGAAGCATGCGCATCTCTGCTATACTCATCTTCTGGGCATGATATCTCTTTATAGCCCAACATTCTGTGTCATATAACAAAGCTGACCTCATAGCAGTCCGATAAAACATTCCCTTCAGCCATAACGGAATGTTACGATTGTTAGCACAAGAAGAACTAGAAATATGAGGAGGAGCAAGGAGCAAGAACACAAAAATTTCTTTTCTATCAAACTCTTGCTCACTCTTGCTTCTATTTTCATTCAAGGATGACAGCGCTATTTATAGACTCCTAATGACTCTTGAGATTCCACACACATTGGAATTCCACACACAAAGACTCTTAGACTTCCTCACAATGACTCTTGGGATTCCACACACATTAGAATTCCACACACAAAGATTCTTAGACTTCCTCACAATGACTCTTGGTAATTACAAACTACATAATGCATTTGACCTCTCATCTCCTTAATTATATTGTATTGGGAACTCCAAGGGACTTTATTTGAGTTTATCTTTCAACAAATTCCTCCCTTAAACTCAAACATTTTCCATCCTTCATTCCAATCATCTTCTTGCAATTTTCGAATAGCGCTGTTGGTAGCGGCTTTGTAAAGATATCTGCCACTTGATCACGACTCGCAACGTGACTCAGTCGCACTTTACCTTTCTTCACATGTTCCCGTATGAAATGGAAACGAACATCTATATGTTTGCTCCTTTCATGGTGCACCGGATTCTTTGCCAACTCAATTGCTGATTGTTGTCAACTCATATTTCGGTCGCTTCGTTTTGCTGGAGTTTTAGCTCACATAGCAAATTTCTCAGCCAGATTGTGTGACACACGCACCATGATGCTGCCACATATTCTGCTTCGCATGTTGATAAGGTTACTATTGGCTGCTTCTTTGAGACCCATGTGAAAGCTGTGTCTCCCATATAAAACACATATCCCGATGTGCTTTTTCGATCATCTATATCTCCGCACCAATCACTGTCGGAGTAACCCACCAGTTTGTATTCATGTGTCTCCGAGTAGAATAACCCGAGTGATACAGTTCCTCGAATGTATCGAAGAATCCTCTTGATAGCCTTCAAATGTGAGTATTTCGGTTCCTCCATGAACCGACTCACTATCCCGACACTATATGCAATATCAGGCCTTGTGCATGTGAGATACCGTAGGCTCCCAACTAAGCTCCGGTATTTGTTTGCATCCACTCGATCTCTTTCATCAAATTTTGAGAGTTTCGCACCAAGTTCCATCGGTGTTGCTACCGGGTTGCAATCTTCCATCTTATTTTTCTTCAAATGTCTTTTGCATACGCCTCTTGGGACACAAATATTCCCGATTTTCCTTGCTTAACCTCAAGACCAAGAAAATACTTCATCAGCCCCAAATCTGTCATCTCGAACTCTCGAGTCATCGCTTCTTTGAAGTCTTTTATCATCTCCTCATTATTCCCCATGAATATGAGATCATCAACATAAAGAGCAACAAACAGCAAGTTACCTTTTTTCTTCTTCACGTATAATGCATGCTCATGAGGACATTGCATGCAGTGATGTCAGAGGCGCAACGAGGCGCGCGCTTGAGGCGCAAGGCGCAGCGAAGCGCAGCCCAGCGCCCCGTCGCGGCGGCCAGGCGCACGGCCGAGGGAAGGCGCGCGCCCGACCTCGCCTCACGCGCGCTTCACGCGAGGCGCGAGGCGCGCGCCTCGCAGCGCTTCGGTTCTCCTGGAGGGTCGGGCCAGAACCCGCATTTAAGCGGGTAGACCCGACCCACTTATATCGGATAAAAACAAAAAAAAAAAGGGAAAAGGATGAAAAAAGGGAGAAAAAAACTCACCTTCGTTCGTCTAGGGCACCCGACGATCTTCTCTCAGCCTCGCACTGCCGTGACGCCGCCGCCACGCCGCCACGACGTCGCCGTCCAGGTTCTCTCTCCACCTCTTTCTTCTCTCTTTCCACCTCCTCTTCTCCTGGCTCCATTTCTCTGGCTCTTTCTTTCTCTGCCCCTCTTTCTTTCTTTCTTTCTCTCGGAGCGACGAAGCCATCTCTCTGTCCCTCTTTTCTTTGCTTCCTCAACCCTCGACAAGCCTCAACAACCCGTCCCAGCCTTCAAAACTTCTCACATGCCATCAATTGTCCCTTCAAAGGTTCGTCGACTCTTCCCCTGCCTTCATCAAGCATCGTCGACCATCCCCTGACTCTACAAAGCTTCGTCAGCACCTTCTCTACATCCCAACACCCTCACCACCCTTCTGTGATAGTATCTCCGCATCTCAACACCCTCACCGGCCTCTTGCGCCTCTATTTTGCCTTCCGAGACCCTGCAGTGCAGAGCAGCAGAGCCTTATTTCATGTCCTGCTCTGCTCTGCTCTGCTTTGTTGATGTTGCTGCTCTGTTTTTGCTGCCGATTGCTGCTTCGGATGAGTGTTGTTAGACTCCACCTCTCTTTCTCTGTCTCTGTCGCCCTCACTGTCTCTTCTCTCCTTCTTTCTTACTCTGTTCTTCTCTTCTGCCTCTCTTGCTTTCTCTTTCTCTTCTCACTCTTCTCACTGATTCACTCTGTCTCCGTCTCTCTTTCTCCCCCTGTCTCTGTCTCTCTCTGCTTCTTCGTCTCTGTTTCTTTTTCAGAAACAGAGACGAAGAAACAGAGAGAGACAGAGACAGGGGAGAAAGAGAGACGGAGACAGAGTGAGAAGAGTGAGAAGAGACAGAAGAGAAAGAAAGAGTCTTTATTTTTTTTTGTGATTAATTTTTTCGATTTAATTTTTACAGGAAAGAACATCATTGGAGACGCATCACGCATCTGGATTCCTGACATTGCAGACATCGGGGACGACTGCAGTTAACTTGTTGTAAGTGAGAGATACTGTTATATACTTATACTATATCACCAAAATTTACAAATTTAATAATTTCATTACAACTTCTGATTACAAATTTTGCAAATTATTTTTTTTGCCTTCAAGCTCTGTTTCCTCTGAATTTGATTGTGAACCTGCAAAAAGAATTAGACTATATTAGAATAGAAAATTCATAAAAATGATAGGCTTAACAATAAAATGTATGCAATTTTATAAAAGACATCATAAAATAAAAAATTTCTTATGTGATTAATTGATTGAATTTGTATTGTGCTTGTATTACATAATACATAATACATTTACACTATTACTATTGTGGGTTTGATTTCATATCTTGCATTTACTTAAATTACTTTGATTGAGATATAGATTTGGATTGTTACGATGGTATTGGTAATGACGTAATGTGATTTATCATTTATTGTATATGACTATATGAGATATTATGATGTGTAGCCATGACTGTCATGTAGGTTGAAGATATTTGACAAACATGAATACGAATGAAGGCATTAGTAAGAAGAAGGATCCAACATGGAAGCACACCATTTTGATCAACCCTCCCGATACACTTAAACATAAATGTCCTTTTTGTGGCAAGATATCGACCGGTGGGATTACAAGGGCCAAAGAACATCTAATTGGCACTTCAAGGAGGCGGAAGAACATCACTCTTTGTAATAGAGTCCCTGATGAGGTGAAAGAAGAATTGAAAGCATATGAAGAGAAGCAATCGAGTATTAAGCGACAAGCAAATTTAGAACATGTGCCGGACTTCGATGATGGGGAAGATATGCTAGAAATTGATGAGGAAGAGGGGCAACATGAAATTCATGGCCGACAAGCTTCATTAGGAAAAGGAAAAGCCCAAGCAACAAGTACATCTACCAAGGTATCATCAATGGGAAGCAACATGCGTTCCGGTAGTATTGGTGGTTTGAGTAAGAGGAGAGGGCCTATGGATGCATATTATGCTTTTGACCCGGCACTAGAAGTGGAAAAAGATGAAAGGAGAAGAAAGTTAAGGCAAACAAATATCAAAGAGAGCCTTGACAAAGATGCAGTTGCTAGGGTGTGGCAAGATATTGCTCGTTTTTGGTATCAAGCAGGTATTGCTTTTAATGCAGCTAAATTAAAATCTTTTAAAATAATGTTGAAATCGGTAGGACAATTTGGGCCACACTTGCCACCTCTATCTTACCACCAATTGCGGGTGCCTCTTCTTAAGAAAGAGGTGAAATACACCAAGGGATTAATGGAACCACATAAGAAAATGTGGGAATCTAGAGGGTGTTCTCTAATGTCTGACGGTTGGAGTGACAGGAAGGATCGGACTCTTATCAATTTCTTGGTGAATTGTCCTCTTGGATCATGGTTTATTGAATCAATTGATGCTTCCGATGAGATCAAAACTGGTGAGAAAATGTTTGAAATATTGGATAAGAAGGTGCAAGAGATCGGGGCTCAGAATATCATCCAAGTTGTCACGGACAACGCTTCTAGCCTTAAGCTAGCAGGTAAAAATCAATATTTGAATTTTGAAAGTTATTTTTGGCACTTGCAAAACTTCATTCTTTTATTGAATGAATTGTAAAATGTTGTTTTCAGGTTCCTACTTAGAGGTGAAGTATCCTCACATGTTTTGGACACCTTGTGCGGCTCATTGCATTAATCTAATGCTTAAAGATATCGGGAAGCTACCAATTGTGAAGATGACATTAAGCCGAGCCATGGAGGTAACAGGCTACATCTATTCTCATGGTTGGGTTTTGAACTTAATGAGACAGAAGACGGGGAAAAGAGAGCTTTTAAGGCCAGCTGTTACTCGTTTTGCCACATCATTCCTGACATTGTCAAGTTTACATACTCACAAGGTGAAGTTGAGGAAAATGTTCATCTCAACTCAGTGGAAGGAAAGTAGATGGGCCAAAGAGCAAAGGGAAAAGCCGTGGAGAAAATTGTTGGAATGAACTCTTTTTGGAACAATGTTACATATGTTCTCAAGCTAACAGCTCCCTTAGTTCGAGTGTTGAGGCTTGTAGATAGTGAGAAGAAGCCCGCAATGGGATACATATATGAGGCTGTAGATAGAGCCAAAGAGGCTATTATGGCGGCTTTTGAGGATGAGTCAAAGTATAAAGATGTTTTTGATATTATTGATCGAAGATGGGAGGTTCAGCTACACCGCCCACTACATGCCGCTGGATACTATTTCAATCGGAGTTTTTTTATGATCACACTAATATTTCAGGGGATGAAGAGGTTATGATTGGTCTTTATAAGGTCATTCAAAAAATGGTGCCCGAAGAGGATCAAGATAAGATTGACCGACAAATTAGTATTTATAAAAATGCTGGTGGTCTTTTGGTTTTGATATTGCTATTAGAAACCGAAAGAAGAAATCTCCAGGTAAAAAAACACGTCAATTTTAATCTTTTAGTTAGCTTTAAAAAATATGACTTATAAAAAAATATATGTGTTGGTTTCTAATTTCCTATTATTATGTCTTATTTCTCCACATATGATAGCTGATTGGTGGGAATCTTATGGCGCATCCACTCCAGACTTGCAAAGACTTGCCATAAAGATTCTCAGTCTTACATGTAGTTCCTCTGCTTGTGAGAGGAATTGGAGTGCATTTGAGCAGGTAAATACTAAACTAGAAGGAAAATACTAAAGTTATTTGGGGTGTTATTTCTGAGGCTGCTTAATAACATTTATTTAAATCCATAAAAAATTGCAGATCCATAGCAAGAAGAGGAATAAATTGGAGCATGGGAGGCTCAAAGACTTGGTTTACTGCAAATACAATCAAGCTTTGAAGGAGCGATATGATTGTAGAGATGTAATTGATCCTATTATGCTTAATGACATTGATGAGAGCAATGAATGGCTGCTGGGAAAATTTGGTGAAGGAAACAATGCAGAGAATGATTTGGTGCATGAGGATGATGACCTTACTTGGGGTGTTATTTCTGAGGCTATGGGAGCTGAGGACCCTATTGTTAATACAAGATCAACTTCAGGAAGTGGGTTTAAGTCCATGTCAAGACGTTCAGTTAGTGGTGTTGGTGCTTCATCTTCGAGAAGGAGAGAGCCAGAGCCAGAAGAGGAAGAATTTGACTCTGAGGATGAGAGTGAGGAAGAGAATGCTCAAATAGATTATGGGTCTTATGGGGAGGAGGAAGAAGAGTTTGATTTGGGGGATGAAGATGATGATGAATAGTCAAACTTTAATGTCATTTCCATTTTTGTTTTTTAATTTTGAAGTTTAGAATTTAGATTCCAAACTTTAGACACTTGTGTTGGTGTTGTTGTATTGTTATTCTAACATGTTTGTCTTAGATGTCATATGACTCATATCTTGTGAACTTGTTTAGTAATTAGTATCTTGTGTTTTGTTTTTGTGTCTTATTATCTCTTATGATTTGTGAGTCTGTGAGACTGTGACTTGTGTTTTTTTACTTATTGATAATTTGTTATTATGCATTATGTTATTAAATTGACCTTTATGTAGGTGTAAATCATGAGGCAACTATACAGGTGCGCACATTGTTCTTGTTTTATTAATATTTTAATTGTTGATTTATTATTTTTTTTTGTGTATTATGATAACATGATTTTACTTTTATTTTTATATTAATTCAAACTAATAATAATAAAAAATAGTAGCGCCTCACTGCATTGAGGCGCATCGCCTCGCTTGCGCTTTGCGCCTCGCACACATTAGACTCTTTGCGCCTCGCACTGCGCCTTGCGCCTTGACAACACTGATTGCATGAACCTGTTCCCTTTGAGATAGGTGTCGATTCGGGTATTCCATGCTTGCGGCGCTTGCTTCAGCCCATATAGCGCCTTCTTTAACTTCAACACTTTTTTCTCCTTCCCGGCTTTCATGTATCCAGGAGGTTGCTCCACATATACTTCTTCTTCAAGCACACCATTTAAAAATGCTGACTTCACGTCCATTTGATAGATTGGCCACTTGAATTGTGCTGCTTGGGATATAAGAAGCCGAATTGTCTCCATCCTCGCGACTGGAGCAAAGACTTCATCATAATCAATCCCAGCCTTTTGTCTATAACCTTTTGCTACTAGACGTGCCTTATATCTTTCTATCTCACCTTGGGCATTCATCTTTTTCTTATACACCCATTTTACTCCTATGGGTTGATGTCCTTTCGGCAGCTCCACCAACTCCCAAGTTTCATTTCTTTCAATAGCACTTATGTCTTCATCCATCGCGGCTTGCCATTTCTTATCTCTCACTGCTTCTTCAAAAGTGATATTCTCAGCATCCGCTAGAAGACATACCAAGTGTACTTTGCTTGTTGTCTCGTATAGATCTTGCAAGCTTCGCATCTTCGGTTGTCTTGGTTCTTCTTCATCATCAGATGTCGGAGGGCTTGTCTGTTTGATTATCGGTGTAGAGGTTGATTCTTCTATTTCTTCCTCCTGCGTCACCTCTTTTTGTTGTTCCAATCCCATGCGCTTTCTTCATTCACTTGCACATCTCGGCTTACAACCACCTTTTCTTCGATCGGGTCGAATAACTTGAAAACTTTTGTCTTCTCGTCATACCCGATGAACACGTACTTCTTACTCTTGTCATCTAGCTTGGTTCTTCTTTGATCCGGTACGTGCGCATAGGCCACACTACCGAATACTCTCAAATGTGATACGGTTGGTTTTCGTCCGCTCCAAGCTTCCTGGGGTGTTTGATCTCCCATCTTCGCATGTGGGCACCGATTTTGCACATACACAGCACATTGCACCGCTTCTGCCCAAAATTCTTTTGGCATGTTTTTGCTCTTCAACATCGACCGAACCATATCAAGAATAGTCCGGTTTTTTCTCTCGGCCACATCATTTTGCTGAGGTGAGTATGGTGCAGTCAAGAATCTTCTGATTCCTTGTTCCTCGCAGTAGCTTTTGAAAGCAGTTGACATGTACTCTCCGCCTCTGTCCGATCGTAAGGCCTTGATATAAAGACCAGTTGTCTTCTCTACTTGCATCTTGAATTTCTTGAACACCTCGAGTGCCTCGGACTTTTCTTTCATGAAGTAAACCCAAGTCTTCCTTGTGTAGTCGTCAATAAAGGTAATAAAGTACCTCTTCTCACTGAATGACTTAGGTGTGATCGGGCCACATATATCGGTATGTACCAACTCGAGAGAACTCCTTGCACGATATTCCGCCCTTTTCTGAAAAGTATTCCTTGTTTGCTTGCCAAGTACACACCCTTCGCAAAATTTCTTGGTGTAGTCCATATCTGGTAACCCGTGGACCATATGCTTCTTTGCTAATTCTGTTAGGCCGCCATAATGTAAGTGTCCGAACCGCAAGTGCCACAACGAAACTTTGTCATCCATGTTGACTTGCAAGCACCTTTCTCGCACACTTCTCAAGTTGAGTTTGAACATCCGATTCTTGGCCATCTCCACTCGTGCAAGTAACCGGCCTCCTTTGTCTTTCAAGTGTAACATTCGATCTTTCATGAAGATCGAATATCCCTTCTCTAATAGTTGGCCCATGCTAAGGAGATTATTTTTCATGTCAGGCACATAGTAGACATTCTCAATTGTCCCTTCTTTGCCATCCTTTTGAGAAAAGCGTATTTTTCCTCGGCCTTTGACTTGAACCTTCGACGCATCTCCAAATGACACGTGCCCATCTTCTATCTCTTGGATCTCCATAAAGAGATGTTTGTGCCCACTCATGTGATTGCTAGCGCCTGTATCGAGATACCAGACCGAGTCGCTATCAGGAATAATGTCTTTATAGGCCATCATGAGAACACCATCGTCTCTTATCTTCTCTTCTGTGACTAGTTTCACATTTTCTTCTATCTTTTTGTTGGAGTAGCACTCTTTTGCGTAGTGTCCATATTTGCCGCATTTGTAGCACTGGACATTTTGACGATTTGACCGGCCGCCTCTACCACGACCGCGTCCTTGACCACGCCAATTTTGTTGGCTCGGCTAGTCCTTTTCTTTCGAGTTGTCTCCGCGTCCGCAGCCTCTACCGTGACCACGACCTCCACGGTCGCGTCCTCGACCACGCCAGTTTTGCTGGGCATACATCGTCTTGTCCTCCTTGATAGTTGCCTTAGATTGTAAGGTCTCTTCGAGCAGATCTTGTTTCTTCTTCTTCCGTTGCTCATGCGCCTCGAGAGAACCGGCGAGATCATCTATGGTCATCTCCTCCAGATTCTTCGACTCCTCATTGCGCATACAACATTTTCGAAATTCTCGGTCAATGACCGCAGAATCTTCTCCACGACCCTTGAATCGGTTATGGTTTCTCCATTGCGTTTGAGTTGATTCACCACCGTTTGTACACGCGTGATGTAGTCAGATACTCCTTCTGACTCCTTCATTTTCATGGCCTCCAATTCACCTCGTAGAGTTTGAAGCCGCACTTGTTTAACACGGTCGGCGCCTTTGAAGACTTTTTGCAAAATCTCCCATGCCTCCTTCGAAGTTGCCGCACTAGCAATCTTCTCGAACCCCGACTCATCTACCGCTTGGAATAAGAAGTAGAGAGCGGTCTTGTCTTTCGTGCGCGTTTCTTTCAACGCCTTTAACTGATTCGGCGTCATGTTATCAGTAGTAGCCGGCTCTGTGTAGCCGTTCTCAACTACTTCCCACGCGTCTTGTGCACCAAGCAACACCCGCATCTGAATGCTCCAATTGTCATAGTTCGTCTTTGTGAGGCGTGGTAGCGGCATCTGCCTCAGCGGTGTAGGCTTTTGTCCCAGCGGTGTACTCCCGGAATTTGCCATGGCTGTCACCGACGGTCTTCACCTTCAGCACTTGTCTTTGCTTTCGGTACTTAGTTTTGCCTTCGCACTTAACTTCGCCTTCGGCAACTTGTCTTCGCCTTTGCCTTTAGCACTTGTACTCGCCTTCGCCTTCAGCACTTGTACGAAGTGGTAGGGGCGGTCTTCTCCAAGCTTCAAGCTTCAAGCTTCACAATGGGATCACCTCCCAAAGAAGCTTCAAGCTTCACCTTGCTTCAAGCTTCAAGCTTCACAATGGGAATCACCTCCCAAAGAAGCTTCAAGCTTCACCTTGCTTCAAGCTTCAAGCTTCACAATGGGAATCACCTCCCAAAGAAGCTTCAAGCTTCACCTTGCTTCAAGCTTCAAGCTTCACAATGGAAATCACCTCCCAAAGAAGCTTCAAGCTTCACCTTGCTCTGATACCAATTTGTTAGCACAAGAAGAACTAGAAATATGAGGAGGAGGAGCAAGGAGCAAGAACACAAAAATTTCTTTTCTATCAAACTCTTGCTCACTCTTACTTCTATTTTCATTCAAGGATGACAGCGCTATTTATAGACTCCTAATGACTCTTGAGATTCCACACACATTGGAATTCCACACACAAAGACTCTTAGACTTCCTCACAATGACTCTTGGGATTCCACACACATTGGAATTCCACACACAAAGATTCTTAGACTTCCTCACAATGACTCTTGGTAATTACAAACTACATAATGCATTTGACCTCTCATCTCCTTAATTAATATTGTATTGGGAACTCCAAGGGACTTTATTTGAGTTTATCTTTCAACAACGATCACATAAAACTCCTGTTGCGCTGCTCCATTTCAACCAGTCGGCTTGGATTCTATGGTTGACCTCACTATTGATCTCCCCATTCTTTTGGATAATAAAACCCAAGTAATTAAAATGAATGCTCATCGGTATTTTTTGTCCATCTAGTCTAACAATACTATAATCTCGGATTCCCTGTTTACTGAATTTACACTCTATATACTCTGTTTTGGCCCTACTTAATCTAAAACCTCGAGATTCTAAAGTTTGTCTGCATAGCTCCAATTTGATATTATCTTCTCTCTAATACAAAAACATGAAAAATTTTGCAACAATAAATGCACATGAACAAATTAATTCAGGATTCACTGGATAGAACAATAACGAAGTTAAGCTTCAGATTTAAAAAATAAAAATAAAAATACTGATCCAAGTTACAATATTCAAGAATCCCATCATAAAATTCCAGCTGAATCCTAAAATTTCTTCACTTTCCCATCTATAGATAGCAAGTAAATTTCAAAATAATTCAGGAACAAATTAAGATGTTCTAGCATTAAAAAAAACAGGGAACTTTATTCGAAAACCCAGATCTGGTTCCTAAATCGAAAGAGAAAATAGAGCAAAAGGGAATCATTAATTAACAATACAAAAACAAAAATTAGAAATAAGATTGAAGAACTCAAGAGAGCTTACATTGCCAAGAACTTGTCGGGAGATCTCAGATCGAATAGGAAGAAGACGCGCCCTCGCTTTCCTAAAGCGCTCAAGCCTTGTGAGTTCCGTTGTCCTCTATGAACATTTTAGATTAACGGCTCCATGGAGCATGCCAAAATATAGAGGTACAGAAAACGCCAGGGCTGTCTGTAAATAATACATCCCAAGTTGCAGAAAACGCCCGGACATTTTGCAAATAACACAGATCGTCCTCTTCAAACCTCTTTCCCCCTTAAATCCCCCCTAATTGTGAATTTTTAAATAATTTTATAAAATAATATGGCCCAAGTTAGGTCTATGGTTACAAGGAAATGGCACTTCACGTAGATTTTCTGAAACGTTGAGGCTGGTAATGGACTAGGATCAGCTCAAAACAAGATAAACCGACACGTAAACTTGATCAAAAAACTCAGGAGGACAATCGGTTTTAGTTTCGACTGCTCGCGTGAGCTTAAATGGTGCATTATACTCGATGATCCTCCATATGTCGAATTGATATTTAAATGCATGTTCTAGCGATGAGAGTTTGATACATGAATAGTGAATGGCAGTATTTTGGCCCGTGTGTAGGCCCTGAACTTTACCATCAAGTTTATTTTCGTTTCGTATTTGGATTGCCCCGACACGCAACTTATTCAGGACACAAATGGAGTTTCGGTTGGGCCTTCAATTGAAAAAACAATTACATGTATTATTAAATGAACTATTATTTATTAATCATCCAAATTAGACATTAACTCTCGTACATTTTGAGTCATTTGTCATTTCATACTCACTCGCCAACACGAGAAGAGAATTAAAATACCCAAATAGAAGAAATTTCACGTAACATGATCACATCTGCTAAATTCCTTACCTTTCAAAATCGAGCTAGACTGCTCTGAGTAGCTGAAAGCATGAAGCAGTAAGCCTTAAGCATGAGTTGCATGTTGGCCAGCTGCAGTAACTAACAAGTGCTCACAAGTCACAACCACCATCAACAACAACAAGAACAACTTCATCTGACAAACCTTTATTAATTGACCCACCATCAAATTAATCCATGCAGTAAACAAGTGAGTAACCCTGCATCACAAGCATCCAGGTTCATCAAAAATATCTATGCAAACAAGAACATAAATTTGATCACAAGATCTGATCTTATTGAAACCATTATTGGTACATAATGAATACATACATATGCTTTTAACACAAAGCTCATAAACAAAGAATCTTCAAGTCAATTCATAAAAAGAACATCAACAGCAACATATTGAAAACAAAAAAGAAAAATCAATCAATACACTTGTTCATCTCCTCAACTTGCAGCACCTGACCCAGAGTATCACAAAACAGAGCACCCTGTACCCACAAATGAACCCCATCATCATCCCAAGACTACTCCACTTCTGTGACTCCACCAGCCCCTGCTGCCTCAAGAACTCCGGCCCTCCGTCAACTCCGCCTCCGTACTCATTGATCATGAACCCCTCGAATGGGTACTTGAACAGGCTCAAGTAATGCATAAATATCCAGTACTTGGGTATGTTCCTCTTCGCGATAAAATACCCCGAAAACAAGAAGAACGATCCCATAAACCCAGCAATGAGAGAATTCCCCATGATGAAGTTGGGCACCAGAGCACTGAAGAACGCTACGAACGAGTTCGCCATCATCATCACCATCCAAACCACCATTGAAAAATACAGAAACCCATCAATTTCTCTTCTAAGGCCGACGAGCCAGTACACCGGCGCGCTGTAAAAGACAGAAGCTAGCAGTAGAAAAGGGATGAACACCAGAGTGTTGGCGATCACGTACGATGAGACGCGGTACGCTCCTCTTGATGTCTCCTTGCTGAGAATTCGCCGCTCCTCTAGAAAAACAGGAAGCCCCTCTGTTGTCGAAGACAACAGGAAGGTGAGGGTGAATGCGAAGAACCCGACCCGGGCCTGGATGTCGTCGACGTTCATGAAGATGGTGCCGAGCGCGAGCCCGGCCGCCACGCACTGGATCAGTCTCGCAGACGACAGCTGTTTGGTTCTTAAGACGTTCTTGAAGAATCGGGCCGTGAGGACCCTGATCTCGTGCCAGCGGGAATTGGCGTAGTGAACTCTCTCTTCTTTAGATACAACTACTACAGGACCGTAGCCGGGGGCGGGGACCACCGCTGCCGTTTGGGTGGTGGCTAGCGTGTCGATGGCGTCCATGGCGAACTCGAGCACGTTGACATGGGCTGGAATGGAGTGACCCGAGTCGATCAGTCGTTTCTCGAGCGAGGAAAGGGGGCCCTGGTGCTTAACGGATCCGTGGGAGATGAGGAGGACCCGGTCGAAGAGGTCGAGGATCCGAAAACCGGGCTGGTGGATGGTGAGGATGACGGTTTTGCCCTGGAGCTGGGCCATGGACTTGAGAAGTGCGATGACGTGGAGGGCGGACGCGGAGTCGAGGCCGGAGGTGGGCTCGTCGAGGAGGAGGACTTGCGGGTCGTGGACGAGCTCGGACCCGATGGAGACCCGGCGGCGCTCCCCGCCGGATAAGGATTTGATCCGGGAGTGTGCCACGTGGTCGAGGGAGAGCTCTTTGAGGAGGGAGTCCACGCGGGCGGAGGAGGAGAGGGAGGAGGCGGAGGGGAGGCGGAGGCGGAGGCGGGCGGAGAAGGAGAGGGACTCGGCGACGGTGAGGAGGGGGAAGAGGGCGTCGTCCTGGGTGACGTAGGCGGAGAGGCAGCGGAGGTTGGAGAAGGAGGAGAGAGGGGAGGCGTTGAGGAGGATGTGACCGCCGGAGAGGTGGCCGGAGGGGGGGACGGACCCGGCCAGGAGGGAGAGGAGGGTGGTCTTGCCTGCGCCGCTGGGGCCCACGATGGCCAGGAGCTCGGAGGGGAGGGCGGAGCACGTGACGTCGGAGAGGACGGGGCGGGACGGGGAGGAATGGAGGTGGAAGGAGAGGGAGAGGGTGTCGATGCGGTACCGGGGTTTCCGGCTCACCGGAAGAGAAGACATGGTGGATGAAGTGAGAAGAGGAGGGGAGTATGGGGGGTGGGGATGAAGAAGAGGAGGAGGGGGTGAGAAAATGAGGAGGGGGGAAGAGTAGAAGAGAGGAGATGAGCTAACGTCACCAAACTTGAAGTGGGGAGTGCCTACTCTTATCTCTCTCTCAGTTCAATCTTCATGCAGGCAATGAAGATGGTTGATGGCTGTGTGTGGGTGGATTGGTGGTTTGGGTGTGAGGCTCTTGTATACGTTGGAGGTTGAGGTGTGGTGTAGGGGGGTGTCAAACTGTTGACTAGGGAGGCGAATGGGTCGGGTATGGTTGGGCATGGGCAGTGGGCGACGTAAAGTGGGGATTCACCCAAACCCGAAATGTAATTCAACTCGTAGGAGCGTTCGGTTGGATGAAATCTCGCGATTTGATCTTATATACTACGTGCAAATATAATCTTTGGAAACCTCAAGCTCAAGATACTAGAACTTTATCTTTTATAATACATGCAAATCATGTGCTACTTCGGCTCATTTTTTTTCAGATATGTGAGAGACTTTATATGATAACACTGAATCATATACAATGCATGAAGGAGTCTGCGAAATAGAGTCTCGAGCAATCTCTTTAATGAAAGAAGTGACCATGTGCTCTATGGGGGTGTTTGTTTGCGTGACTGTGGCGTGAGAAGCGCTGACATCCTTGACCACATCAGCGTTTTCATAAGTGGGTGTTTGATTATCATAAAAAAAGAAAAAAAATAATAATGATTACAATTATTCTTACATGACTCCCTGAATGATTTCAGCAGCTCAATCAGCGAAAACCACTGGAAAAGCTATTGTTGCTACAGCAGCTCTCTAGTGATTCCAATTTGATTTGACGTGTGTACAGTTTTCGTAATTCAATTTCAGATCCGAACAGACTTTATATTTTGTCAAGAGAAGAAAGAAACAACTGAATATGTAACTGTCGAATCTTAAAAGAAAATTCCACAAAGCGCGGATAGAAGAAAAGTAGGGAAGAGAATGCAATAGACATGAGGACCAATATTCATCATTCCATGAATCACGCAAGGACCATACATAGATGACATACAGGCTTAGAGCAGTCACCACCAAAACTCATGCAACTTGTGTTTGCGGGCAAATGAGATAAGAGTCGTCTCAAGAAGTTGGCTATTTCCATTTCGAGAAAAGTTAGCGAGGGAAAGTAAATTAATTAAACACACCACCGCTTGCTCTTAATCATGCTTCGATTTCAACCATCGTTGTTGTTACTCGCAAATAAAAACATGATGCAACAAAAAAATATATATAAATTGCGATTCATCTTCGAGGTGCATGAATCGATGCTTCGGTGGAGCAAACAGGCTCCCACGTCAACTCAAGTTGTAAAAAATAGTCAAATTTGCGGCGAAATTATCTGTAAAATAACTACCAAGCAACTTCTCTGGGTACTATGTTGTGTTTTTTTTTCCCTTTCCCAAAATAAAAAAAGAAAAACAGGTGAAAAGCGTTTGCTATGCTGCAAATAGAACAATTTGAGAAACTAATTTTCGCTACTAATTAGGAATAGGGTTTCTTAGATATTAGCCTCTTAAATTATGTCAAATCTGAAAAAGTCCCCTGCAATCATGTGATTTGCGTACAAGTCCTTTAAATTGTTTAAATTACATAAAATTAGTCTCTCTCTCTCTCTCATACTAAGATTGGGTTCATTTTAAATGGGTTTAGGTAGGAAGAAGTGAGGAAAGAAAATGTTTTATTAGCTAAACATAATATTCTCTTTTGTTGAGATCAAGTTAACTAAAAGAAATAATATGAAGTAATTAATGTGATTAGAAAGACTTGCAAGCAAATCATATGATTTGAAAGATTCTTTCCAAATTTGACATTATTTCGGGGACCAATAATTAACTGAAGAAAATTCAAGAGTTAGGGAACTTGGAGATTTAAAAGAGTAAAATCTGATCGGGTTTTAATATAAATGATATGTTTTTAAAGTCACAGATATATCATCAATATGTAAAATTTAAGACAATACAGTTCTGTTTTTTTTTATTGCAGTTTCTAATGATCGGTCTCTTGTTAACATTATTAGATTTATGACAGGGGGAAAAAACATGTACTTTTTATCTGTGAAGAGAGTTGTGTTAAGAATTTCGACAAGTAGTTAAAAAGAAATTGTCACATAGTCCTCCAAATAATTAGGGAAGTCACAAATATGCACTGTAAAACACAATCTGAATTTTTAAAATACAGTAGGTCAAATTTAACAAAATGTTTTCATAAAAATTCTGAAATATAGATTATTGGAACTAAATGAAGCTAATAGCCACAACTAATTTAGGAAAGAGTAATCGAACATGACATTTATGCATGTGTTAAAAACTGTATCAGCAGAGATTTCAAAAAAATTATAGGATTTATTTACATTTATAGGTGCTTATTATGAAATATTTAGTTATAAACTTAACATGATGACAATATAAGAAATCAGACAAATCGGGTCGGGTCGGGTCTCCACACCAAATCGGCCCCAATACCGCAACAGAGTTACATAACATATATAATAAAAATAACAACAACAGCTATTATTATTATTATTTAGACTGGGAATTCAAAATGAGAGTGACGTCCAATAGACAGTGAGAGAGCCTCGTGCAAATGCAGCGCATTTTTCAGGTGAGCGACAACATTGACCGAGTGCAGAGAGAAGTTGGTGGGTTTGGGTTGCGGTTCTCACCCAATAAAGTTTAAATATCTACCCAATTTCTCGGTCCCAATAAGTTAATAATTTAAGATCCAATTTCCAAACTTAAATGGGCAAAAGATAAGGGGAAGAAAGTAGAGTTGTTCGTAGAAATTTATCAAACCGAACGAGGAAGTAATGACAGCTACTGACAGCTACTGCTTGAAGTTGTGAGAAGTTGGCAGTGTGTTGTTTAGCTCTCCTTACATTTGTCACACGTTGGCATCGCAAGCAATTTATTGGGGGTTCAAATTTCCAAAATGAGCTCAATAAGTAGCAATTAAGGTCTCATGTTTATCAAAACAATTTATATATAGATGTGTAGATTCAGTGGTAGCTATCGTGTCATGTAATCCCCCAGGGAGTATAGAGAGAAACTTGTGTTGTTTAGGGCGTGTTTGGATGTAAGGAATCGGAGTGAAGTGAGGAAGTGGGGAAGTATAATTGCTCATTTTCCTATCTATCCAAACACCGGAAAAGGAAATAAGAAGAAAACTCCCTTTTCCCTTTTTCATCTCTCTTTTACACAACCATTTTCTCACTTCCAGAGTGCTACAGTTAATTTTGTGGTCATGTAAATCTCATTTATAATAAGTTATAGTATAAAACAGTTAATTTTTTGGTCATGTAAATCTCACTTGCATTCTAATTACAATCTATTTTTTATTTTTCTTAATTAATTTTTATTTTAATATTATTTTGCGGTCAACTTTGTGGTCAACTTTTCCATTTCCACTTTTCATTACCATCCAAACACCGGAAACGACAAAACATTTTCCAAACCACACTTCCCAACAACCATCCAAACACCAGAAAATTTACTACTCATTTCCCTTTTTCTTAAAGGAAATAAATCTTACTTCCTACTTCCTCACTTCACACCAATTCCTTAAATCCAAACAGACCCTAGAAGAATTCGAGGCTGAATTCTTCCGACTCAATACAGCCTTACGATATCCGAATACAAAATTCACTTCATTGAAGTTGATCTAAATTATTTTAAGTAATTAAAGTTAAAAATTATGTGTTTTGAATATTTTTTTTACATCTATCTATTAAGCGCAAAATAGATGATAAAAAAATATATTACTTAAATATATGTCTTTAGACATAAAATTCTCGATCCGATCATTTCATCATGATCTAAATACTGAAAAAATCTCACACCAATTTTTGTTAGGTTTCAAATATTCTATACCGTTAAATTAACCAACTCACTATTTCGGTCGTCCGCTATGTGCCTATTTGATGGATGGCAAAATTTTTTTTTTCAACATATATGAATTTTAGTTCTTAGTTACTTGAGATAATGTAGATCAACTTCAACGGAGTAGATCTTGCATTCAAGTATCATAAGGTTGTATTTAAGTGAGAAAAATTCGACCCCGAATCTTTTCGGAGCAACACAAGTCACTGTGTATACATTATGAGCTTCGAAATGAGCAATTGAAGTTGAAATGAGATGTCGACAGGCAGCAGCCCTTGAGTTTAAGTGCACCACGTTGCAGTAGTTTGCTGCAAGTCTTAACATCTGCCAAGAAAAAATCTTAGATTTCCTGATGTGGTAGCTCGCCTAGAAGAAACCCAAATAGGACTTGATATTTGAACCTGAAATCAGTCGAGTTTCGGGTCTCGGGTTTATTTCCAGCGGGTCGGACTGATTGGTTGAATTGTATAAAATTGGTCGGTACATCTCTTTTTTTTTTTACACAGAAAATTTATATATGTGTGTATTGTTATGCAGTGGGCTAGGGTTAACGTTAATTCAAAAAGTCACCACAAGACACTGTGAGCCTGATTGGTAATGGGAATTAAGTCTATCATTTGAAAAGTACTCATAGAATTATATTAAAATTTATACTGTGGTTGAATAACTAATTCGGAGTGACAAGCGTCAATATATTAAGATAATTAGTAATTTAGTAATTGAATATCTATATTTATGGTGAGTTTTGGGTCGATTGAGGTGTGAGTGTTGGTTCAATTTTTGATTGGGTGGTTTCTTTTTCTTTTTTCTTTTTTTTTTTTTTTTTTTTTTGTGGGGGGGGGGGGGGGGGGGTTGGGGAGGGGGAATAAAAACATTATGGATTTTTTCAATTTTTTTGGGACAGTTGGGTTCTTCGCTCTCTTCAAATAAAGACAGAGACACAGTTCCTTTTGTAATATTGTAGCATGTTGTTTGCAAGAAGAAAGTGGGCGAAAGTAAGAAAATAGGAAAATATAATTGCTCACTTCTATGTCCATCCAAACATCGGAAAAGGAAAATAAGAAAATCTTTTTTTTCTCTTTTCTCTTTTACACATTCATTTCCTTACTTCCAGAGTTATACATTTAATTTTGTGGTCATATAAATCTCATTTGTAATAAGTTGTAACGCAAAACAGTTAATTTTTTTATAATGTAAATCTCACTTGCATTCTAATTACAGTCTATTTTTATTTTTCTTAATTAATTTTTATTTTAATGTTATTTTGCGGTCAACTTTGTGGGCAACTTTTCCACTTCCACTTTTACATTACCATTCAAATAACGGAAAAGACATAACATTTTTCAAACCACACTTCTCAATAACATCCAAATAACGGAAGACTTACTAACAAATTCTTAAGTTCCAAAGAGAACTATTATCACTTCCTCACTTCTCCACTTCCTAACTTCCACCCGTAACCAAACAGGCCTTGGTCTCATGCTTAAAGACTTGGGACCTCTTTGTCCTGCGTTTGTGGCCTCTTTGTTATATGTCTTGTGACTTTTAACTCTTTTAGAGATAAGAATAGACAAGAGTAAACCTGTTTATTCTGTTTGTTTTCTTTTATTTTTTGTAAAAAATGTAGAGTTTTTCAGTTAACACCATTTATTTGGGCCCAATGACACTAACTGAGTGAATGTTTGTTCACTTTTATTTTTATTTTCTCTTGAATTTTGTCAAGATGGAAATTGCACGCAAAGGTGAAATTTAGGGCTTGTTTGTTTCGTTGCAAAACGTCGCAAGTCGTAAGTCGTAAAATGAGAATGGAAAAAGTGAACTGTAGCAGAGAAAATATATTGTGTTTTACGGTGTTTGGTTGATAAAGTGAAGTGTAAATGGAAAAGTATATTGTGTTTTACGGTGTTTAGTTGATAAAGTGAAAGTTTAAATGGTAAAATATATTGTGTTTTACGGTGTTTGGTTGGTAATGTAAAATTGTAAGTGAAAAAGTTGACCACAAAATTAACTGTAGCAGTGATTTAAATATTATAAATACTATTAAATTAAATCTACTATTGCAAATTAAATTGTATTAATAAATTTGAGATAAAAATTAATAATCTTAATATTTTATTTATAACAATAAAATTAATAAAATATTAGTATAAATAGTAAAATATTACTAAAATATTAACTAAATAAATAATATAAAATTTTAAGAAAATTTAAAGAACATTAATAAAATTTTAAGAATACTAATAAAATATAAATATTAAAAAAACTTACAAAAATAATAAAATATAGTTATAATATTATAATATTAAAAATACTTGAAAATTATTACAATATAAATTTTATTATAATAATAAAAAATCTTACAAAAATAATAAAATATAGTTATAATATTATAATATTAAAAATACTTGAAAATTATTATAATTAAATTTTATTATAATATTATTGTAATATTATAGAAATATAAAATAACAAAGTAAAATATAATTATAATTTAATAATAAATTATTATTATAGTATTATTATATTGAATTATTATTACAATATTAACATAATAAAATATTAATATATAATAAAATATATTATGATATTAATAAAGTAATTTTTATATTAAAAATAAATAATTAATGTATATTAATTTTATAATAAAGTATAATATTTTTATATTAATAAAATATTAACTCTAAATAAAATAATAAAAATGGAATAAGTGTTAAAAAAATAATAAAGTATTAAATAAAATAGTAAATAAAAATAGTAAATTAAATATTAAAATATTAAATATTAAAACAATATAAAAACAATAAAAAAATTAAAGATTAAAAATATAAAATAATTAAATAAGAAATTGAACACTATTTAAAATATTAAATATTTAATAATATTAAATTATATATTGATTATCAAGTAACTGTTTTGAACTGTAAGTGTACTACAAGTGAGAGTTACATGACCACAAAATTAACTGTAGCAACTGCAAGTAGAAAAATATGAGTGTAAAAGTGATATTTACATGACCACAAATTTAACTGTAACAACTGCAAATGGGAAGAGAAGAATTGCATTTTGCAACTTGTTTTTCAGCGAAATAAATAACGGAAAAAGGAAAAGAAGTTTTACGACTTACGTTTTGCGGCGAAACAAACACACCCTTAATCTTGAAGAACTGAAATAGCGAGCCAGGCTACGGGCCTGTTTGTTTCTTTGCAAAACGTCGCAAGTCGTAAGTCGTAAAATGAGAATGAAAAAAATGAACTGTAGCAGAGAAAAATATTGTGTTTTACGGTGTTTGGTTGATAAAATGGAGTGTAAATGGAAAAGTATATTGTGTTTTACGGTGTTTGGTTGATAAAGTGAAAGTGTAAATGATAAAGTATATTGTGTTTACGGTGTTTGGTTGGTAATGTAAAAGTGTAAGAAGAAAAGTTGACCACAAAATTAACTGTAGCAGTAATTTAAATATTATAAATACTATTAAATTAAATCTACTATTACAAATTAAATTGTATTAATAAATTGAGATAAAAAATTAATAATCTTAATATTTATTTATAACAATAATATTAATAAAATATTAGTAAAATTAGTAAAATATTACTACAATATTAACTAAATAAGTAATTATAAAATTTTAAGAAAATCTAAAGAAACTGAATAAAATTTTAAGGATACTAATAAAACATAAATATTAAAAAAATCTTAAGAAAATTAATAAAATATAGTTGTAATATTATAATATTATAAAATACTTAAGATTATTATAATATTAAATTTTATATAATATAGTAATATTATAAAAATATAGAATTAACAAAGTAAAATATAATTATAAATTTAATAATGAAATATTATTATGATATTATTATAATGAATTATTACAATATTAACATAATAAAATATTAATATAATTTTAAAGTATATTATAATATTAATAAAGTAATTATTTATATTAAGAAAATAAATAAATTAAATATATAATAATTTTATATTAAAACACATTATTGTTATATTAATAAAATATTAAATTTAAATAAAATATTAAGAAAATTGGTGTAAATATTAATAAATAATAAAGTATTAAATAACAATATTAAATTATATATTAAATTAAAATAATAAAATAGTAAATATTAAAACAATCCTAAAAATAATAAAAAAAAAAAAATACCAGTATAAAATAATTCAGTAAGAAATTAAACACTATTAAAAATATTAAATATATTAAATATTTAATAATATTAAATTATATATTGATTATCAAGTAACTGCTTGGCACTACGAATGTATTACAAGTAGAATTTACATGACCACAAAATTAACTGTAACAGTTGCAAGTGGGAAAATTTGAGTGTAAAAGTGAGATTTATATGACCACAAATTTAACTGTAGCAACTGCAAGTGGGAAATGAGAGTTGTATTTTGCGAAATGTTTTGCAACGAAACAAACAGCTGAAAATGGAAAAGAGTTTTACGACTTGCGATTTTGTGGCGTTTTGCGGGGAAACAAACAGGCCCTACATCGTTTTTAGAATAGTCCTTGAAATCAATGGGCATTTATTTCTTGCTGCCACTTCAAACATTTGTTGTTGTGCGTTAAATTATCCATTATTTCAATGGACAACCTTTTCCATCTTTCTATCTCTCTCTCTCTTTTTTTTTTTTTTTTGACATTAGTTGTATTTTTTTTTTTTTTTTTTTTGAACTTTGGTTTTCATTTTCTCTTGATAAGTTGGCTTTTTTATCTCTTTAGCTAGGGGACTCTTCTATGGTTGGTGGTGATGACAAGATTTTCGCTCCATTTTTTGTAGATTCTGAAACAGAACTTCTCTTTGTCATGCATAAAATGAACTCATAGAGTAAATTTTATCGTTTAATGTTGTGCCGTTAGTTTGATAATAAAATACTTTTTTGCAATTAAATAGTTGAGAATCCTTCTGTGCGATCGCGATGGTGATGACAAAATTAACTTTTTTTATAGCCAAATAAAAAAAAGAAAATTGAAAGGTGGTGAATTACCAACAATTGACGGTCTAAATGTCCTTTCAATTTCTTTCGAGGGTAGAGAATTATCAACAGAGTTGTTAAAAAAAATATTTGGACAAGAAGTGGAACTGAATTTGGAAGCTGCAGTTGACTTGGATTATTTGGACGAGTACTTGTCGTAGATTTGAACACGTGTAAACAGATAGAAGCAAACTCTTTGCCTTTACGCTTGGTAGCAATCGAAGCGTCATGGGAATCTTGCATCGCCACATTACCCTGCGGTGGCACATTGATTGTGGGAGCAGTATTGGACCGGGCAATTGTAGCTTTTACCGTCACGAAAGCGTCACTATGACTGGTAATTGTGTAAATCAAGTTTCCTGTGAGAGGCTTGTTGGGCCTAATGGATGGTCCTGGCCAACTTGAACCCAACCGACAAGCTTATACCCGCCACTGGACATTCTAGATTGGGTCGCGGCGATGATTCCAGCTCACCAACAAAAGCTATTAATTTTGATAAATATTAAGTAATAGTCATAAATTTAAAATTGACCCAAGATAGAAACCGCTAATGAAGTTTCGGCCTTTCGTGTCCATTTTATTCAACTATAAATTTGTTTCTTTTCTCTTTTTGATCTGGGACTAAATCCCTCTTTTACTTTTGTATCATGAATGCTTATGAACTGGATTTGAATCACAATCTTAACACA
Source organism: Agave tequilana (assembly GCA_038442645.1). Classification (NCBI taxonomy): domain Eukaryota; kingdom Viridiplantae; phylum Streptophyta; class Magnoliopsida; order Asparagales; family Asparagaceae; genus Agave; species Agave tequilana. The sequence continues at coordinate 48,496 of JAVJIF010023167.1, forward strand.
AAAGTCAATTTGATTAAAAAAAATAAATCATGATAACTACTCCATGAAGGAACAATAGCCAAAATTACTTTTGAAGAGAAAAAATTTTAAAAAAAAAAACTTTCGGGAGAATCACTGGGAGCAAACCTAATGTAACAAAAGAAGTAACGAGAAACATTTGTGTTTAGCGCAAAATATGGAGGGGAAAATGTATTTAAAAATAGAGAGTTTCGCTCCAGATCCTTATATCAAATCATAATTAGGAAAAAAAATAGCTTCATAATTTAATTTGATACAGTCATCTCTTTTTTTTAAAACCAATTACACCAACGTGTCAGGCACAGAAATGTTCCTTTGCAGTGAAATATGCGAATATTTTGTAGTAATCGCCTCGAAAGAGCGGACTGCCGCGAAAAAGCAGACTGCTTCGAAAATGCGGATTGCTGGTATGTACAAAACTGCAACTATGATCACGGTATATAAAGAACTGCAATTATGATCGCGATCATCATGTTGGCCCAAAGCCTTCCACTCTAGTTTTGATGATGACTCACTCATGTAGTTTATGTTTACTAATAATCTTGTGTTTCTAAGTTTCAGATCATTAGCAGGTTATTAGTTTTGATGATTAGCTTCAACAAGGGTTTTGGAAGCATTATCATGGTGATTCCGGTGCCAAAGCTTCAAGATTATACTTTGCACTTGGAAGATCACGGTTTGGGAGCTAGTCTACTTGAAGATAGAAGATCTACAAGCAAGACTTAGGTATCCTAGTTTAGATAGAGTTTTTAGATCCATTTGTAAAGCTTAGTTTAGTTGATATGCTCAAGTGCACAACACACAAGTTTTATGTTTTGATATTTGGTTTTCATGAATAGTTTGATCAAAACAAGTTTTCATATTCTATATGTATAGTAGATGATTTCTTTCTATACATACATGCGTTAACCTTCAAGATAAACTTATTTTGATATTTTCTATTCATGTTTGGAAAATCATGTTTGAAAAAATACATGTTTGGTTTTTGATTGAATCGGTTTTGGATTTCAAGGCTTGACACCCTTCTATAGTTATTATCATAACTTTTTATTTTTATATTCAAATAACATGATTTAACTTTCATCTCAAAGATAACTTTCAGATCTAAATTTCTTATTTAATAACCATTTCCTGATTCTAATTTTAAAGTTGTCAAATATTTGGTTGAAATCTATTCTTGTTCTGAAAACAGTTTACAGTTTCTGTTTTGACACTTTTTAGTATTTATTGATAACTTTTAATTCTGAATTGATATTGATTTGATTAAGTTGCATTAGAAAGTAGACTTCAATATCTACACTTCATCCTATATATATTTCCAAATTCGAACGTTTTTAGACCTCAAAAATGCATTCCAACCTGACCTATTTTTGCTGTCTGCCAGGTTGGGCCAGTCGACTGGGGACAGTCGACTGGGCCAAGCGGCCAGTCGACCGACCAGTCGACCGGACGTGCACAAAACTGTGCACGTCGGCCAGTCGACCGGCCAGTCGACTGTACTGAAACAGTTTGGTCTCGGGTTGTTTACAGTCGACCGACCAGTCGACCGGCAGCTGTCAACGGTCAAAAATAGCCGTTGGACGGTCGACCGGCCAGTCGACCGACCGCCTGTCAGGCTGACACGTCAGCCTAACAGCTAGTTTTGTATAGGGGCGTATAAAACCCCATTGTTTGGAGTTTTTGGTTAAGATTTTTGTGCTAGTTTTCCAGATCTTTTCATTGTTTTAAAAGTGTTTTCAAAAGAGTTAAGTGCTAAAAGTGATCATCTTTATTTGTTTGTGTTTTGGAAAATCAAGAAATAGGATTGGGATATTTGTGTTTTTCATTCTATATCTTTGGCAAGAATTTTCCAAGTATTTTCTTTGTTGCTTGTTTCCAAAACACTTAGTTTCCACTTGAGCTATATCTTCTATCCTAAGTTATTAGGATCTTTGTTTTGTGTGGGAAAAGAAAGAGAAAAAGAAAGAGAGTGTTTGAGGTTGTTGTTGTAAACCTCTTTATTGTAAAACACCCTTGTATTTGTGAATCCCTCTTAGGTAGAGGTGATCGGGTGATTGGTTTGTTGTGAGCCTCTTCGGTAGAGGTTGTGGTTGTTGTATTTCGGCTACAGGCCGTATACCTCTTCGGTAGAGGTGTGGATTGTGGTTGTATAGCCTCGGTGGCTTGTAAGTTGAGAGAGGAGTTTGGTACTCCTAGTGGATTGGGAAATCCTACACGGTGGTGTAGGCGGGGATGTAGAGCTAGGGGCTCGAACCTCGAAACACATCTTGGTCTTTGCGTTTGATCCAATTTCTCTCAACTCTACTCTTTTTACATTTGTGCAAGCATCATCCATTCATATCATCATATATACTTGATGTGTTTTGAGCATTGTTTCATATTGCCTTGCATATATTTCTATTGCAATTCATCTATACTTGCTTGGCTTAATTGTGTGCATTGTATTGCTATATCCTTGATTGCTTGGATTGCTTGTGTGTGTGTGCCTAACTTATACTCATCCAACAAGAGCTTCACATAGCACCTCAACCCATTTTAAGGGGAATCAAGAGGAGTTAGTTCAGAGCCTCGCAAGGGGAATTCGGCTACACTTGTTGATTGTATTAGTTTGTCCAACACTTGCATTAGCTTCCGCTTTAGAGCATTAGAGTTTGCATTTAGCCTTAGATTAGCATTTACAACTATTCACCCCCCTCTAGGTGTACTTTCACATCACACAAATGTTTTATTTCCGAGTCTTTATTAGGATTGTGACTATAATCGCAGTCCTCACAGAAATGTCATGTTTCTAAGTCTTCATAGGGTGCGATCATGATCGCAATTCTCACAAAATTTAATGTTTCTGGATCTTCATAGTACTGCAATCACGATCACTTTCCTCACAAAAATGTCTAATTTTGAGCTTTATTTGGACATTGATCATGATCACAATGCTCACAGAACATAATTTTTCAGTTTATATGGGACTTGGACAATGATCATATTGCTGGCAAAAAGTCCTAATTTTCAATTAATAAAAGGGTGCGATTATAGCCGCAGTCTTCTAATAGAGGACCGCGATCACGAGTTGCAGCCCTCACAGAGGACTGCAATCACGAGTCGTAGTCCTCATATCAGCTTCGCCACTATCAGCAGATTCTCGTTCACCGACATCAATGATGCCCAATGCTTTCCAATCACATCGATCACAGACACAAATAAAATTTCATCACGAATATAAACAAACGAGATATATAAAAAGTCAATTCCAAGAAAATCTGGTCCGCGGTTTCGCCCCCTAAGACCTCCGGGAGGGGGCCTCCCCACCCTATGTCTAACCCTCATGGTGACTTGATCGTGCAGGTCGATCTGCGAATTATTCTGTTTCAAGATCATAGGTGAGGGAGGAGAAATGTGAAGAGGAATGCGGAAAGTTAAAAGAGAAAATAAAATATATAAAGAAGTGATGGTTAGGAGAAATCAATTTATACTGACGTGAATGAAGCTGCAGTGAATAAAGGGCGATTTTTTCTAATATTATGAAGGAAAGTAGGTGGCTATAGCGAAATTTTCTTTAAAATATTACAAAAACAACAAAAGCATAATAAAATAGTTAAAATTGTTTAGATAAAATAAAATGTACAAAAATAAACACTTTATATATTATAAATTATATGCCAGCTATCGAATTTTCTTTAACAACATTTTTTCTTCTGTTTTCTTCTTGTTCCTTTTCTTAGTTTATTTATCAAAATTGATCGAAAAGAGGTTTTCTTACGCGATTTTTTCATAAAAGTCTTGTTCATCTCTCTGTCTTCATCAGAGAGAGAGAGAGCAACGCCTTCCCCTGCCGCCGCTCTCACATCGCCGCGTTCCGCTCAGCATCCTCTCTTTTCTTTTCTTTTTTCTCTCTTATCTTTTTTTTTTTCCCTCCGCCTCCTCTGCTTGACACTCACTGAACGCGATTTCTACACCTCAGTGGTGGTCCTCCCCTCAGTGGGTCATATGTGTTCAAGCAGCAACTCTTTGGCTCTCCCAAGAGCCGGGCCACTTGACTGCATGACCCAACCCCCCCCCCCAAAAAAAAAAAAAAAAAAAAAAAATTCTAAAAAATAAATAAAACTTGGAAATATCAAGTGCGTGCGCCCTGTGCTCCTCTTCTGTCATATTTACACTGAGACCCAAAATCACACCTTTCACCGACGCGTGGGACCCAGGGCATCAACTGAAGATCACTCTGAATCTCACGTGTCCACACCCCCCGCGCCCCAAAAAAAAAAAAAAAAAAAAAAAACCGAACTCCCGAAACAAAAAACCCCCCCAACCCAACCCCAAAAGAAAAAGGAAAAACAAACTTAAACTTCTCTTTACCCGATAAAATCACGCTTACTCCCAGCTTGCTTTCATTCCCGTCTTCTCCTCTCTCCCTCTCGAAGCCAAGTAGCCAACCCTGAACCTCACAATGGCGGCGGCCACAACACATCCTTCTCCCCTTCGATCGCCGTCCCCTCCCGCTTTAAACTCTAAAATCTCTCCCCCGAACCCTACGGTTCAGCATCGGATCAAAACCCTAACCCATCTCCTCCCCCGGATCGGTCCAATGGCGGCGGCAGCGCCATCGGAGCTCGCATGGTGTCGTCTGTTCCGTCTATTGGCAATGTCCCTACTCTCGATTTCGAGACCCCCGTCTTCAAGAAGGAGAAGGTCACTCTCGCTGGCCACGACGAGGTCGCTCTCTCTGCTATGACCTTCACTTGATTTTGATTTTTTGATGATTTTTAATTTTTTCTGTTCTTTTATCATCAGTACATTGTGAGAGGAGGGAGGGATTTGTTCCATTTGTTGCCGGATGCGTTCAAGGGGTCAAGCAGATTGGCGTCATCGGTTGGGGATCGCAGGTGAAAAAAACTCCTTTTGTCAATTTTTTAAAAATACATTTATTTTGTTATGTAAACTTTTCGTCTTTCCTCCTTAGAATTTTCTGCGTATAATTTATGTTCAAAAAGTTCACCTTTTTTTTTATGGTGGAGCTTCACATGTTATAAATAGCATACTGACTAAAACTTTTTACGGAGATAAGACTGGTAGATAAATGCGTATGAGCATCTGGGAGCTGCTTGTAAAGAATCTATTACATAGGTGTCAATTTTCTTTTGATATATTTATCTCTGTGTTTGCTTCTGTTATGTACTTCATGAAGTATCAAGAACTAGAATGTTAAAAAGGTGTTCCTATCGCTGCAAGCAGCATGTGTTTTAAAATATAAGAATATAAATTTAGCTCCTTTTGGGCAGATGAAGCTAGATTCATAAGTTGAAAATGTATTTATCAGGGAAAAATCTGTTAGTAATATGTCTTATTTTGGGTAATGGAAGAGTTTAGAGTGCTGATTGTATTTGATTATGGAACTAAAAATATCCTAGGAAATGGTAAGTACTTGAATTTGAATGTGGATGAGCACACTGACAAAAACTTGCATCTATAGTGTTAAATGTATAGGATCAGTATTTGATTATGGAACTAAAAATATCCTAGGAAATGGTAAGTACTTGATTTGAATGTGGATGAGCACACTGACAAAAACTTGCATCTATAGTGTTAAATGTATAGGATCAGTGCACTGGCCTTTCAAGTATTCCATACTATACAATCTGCAATTATTTCCATGAAAGATTAATATTCTACATAAGATAAATTGTCAAATAATATTGTTGAGTTTGGATATAATTATCAATATTGTTCCATCTAGAGTGGTTTTTGTGTGGCTAAAATCATTTTCATGTAGGCTGATGTGCCTATGCGGTGTTCATGTAGAAGCTTAAACTGGTCCATTTTCTTCTACATTCAGCCTGGAATCTGTTATTATTATGAGTGAGACTGCTGTCAAGTTTGGAAGGGGAAGCAGTGGTCTTAACAACTTTCTACTTTGTGTGCGAAATTTGAATTGTTTTTAGACCGGCTTTTTGTATGAACGTTTTCTTGTTCAAACAAAACACTTGGTCCTTGATAACCCTTATATTGTATATTTTACCATTTGTTGATTTACTTTGATCAACATAATTAACAGCAGTTGTTCTCTATTTAAATTTGCAGGGTCCTGCCCAGGCACAAAATCTGAGGGATTCACTTGCTGAGGCCAAGTCAGACATTGTGGTCAGGTCATTCTATTTCTCTTTTCATTAAATCAGCTAATTTGTTTTTTTCTGTTGTTGAGCCTTGAATTTGGAACAAACTTCTCACATATCCATTGGAACATGGCTATTTTAGTTCCTTCCTTATGATTCTCTCTTTCTGCTTTTATTATATGCTTCTGCAGCTTGGATTGAAGATTGAAACAAACTCCTTCGCCCTTTCCTCTCCTCATTATTGTTTCTTCTTAGCAATTGTGATTTGAAGGCTAGATGAAACAAACTTCCCTAGGCGACTTTAGAACTCGGCCATTGGCTGCATGATCTCTTGATGCTAAGTTTTATATCGGACTGCTATTAGGCCAACTTTGTTATATGGCACATAATGTTGGGCTATAAAAGATATATCATGCCCAGAAGATGAGTGTAGCAGAGATGCGCATGCTTAATTGGATGTGTGGTAACACGAGGAGAGATAAGATGAGAAATGAGGATATTCGTAGTAAGATAGGTGCAACCTCTATAGAAGAGAAGATGAGAGAAAACCGCTTACGATGGTTTGATCATGTGCCCCCGTAACCTACAGATGCGCCAGTCCGGCGAGTAGAGCGTATCAAATTAGGGCGAGTTAAAAAGTGCAGGGAGACCGAATAAAACATGGATGAAGGTAATACGACAAGATATAGAGGCTAAAGTCTTAGTGAAGGCATACTGCTCGATAGGAATGAGTGAAGAAAACTGGTCCATGTGCCCGATCCGGCGTAATTCTCTTTGGTTCATGTAGCCTACCCCAAATACTTGGGACAAATGGCTTAGTTGTTGTTGTTGTTGTTTTGTCTTTTGACTCCCTCACCAAATTTTATGTTTTCATATTTTTGCAGATTGGACTGAGGAAGGGTTCTCATTCTTTCGAAGAAGCACGTGCTGCTGGGTTTACTGAAGAGACTGGAACCTTGGGTGATATCTGGGAAACTGTCTCTGGCAGTGATCTTGTGTTGTTATTGATTTCAGATGCTGCACAGGTTAGTATGCTATGCATATGCTTGTATGCTTTTTGAAGTTCATCCATGCTGTCTGCATGATTATATTTTATGTTAATATAGTTTTTTTTTACTCTCTTGTTCTTCTCCTTGAACTTTTAAACAGACCTGGTAGCATTTTTGTTTCTCGTATGAAGCAGCCTTCTTCCAGCAAATTAGGCATTAGTGCTAGAATTTTTATTTTTCTTGTTGTTATGGCTTGTCTATGTCTAATGGCTTTCGAGTTTTGCAACTATCTCATTCTTTCAGCCCTGAGATGTCCAATTCATTGCGTATTTCTCATATTTAATTTTCTCAAGTTTGTCCTACAAGGTCAGATTTTAGATGTGTGTTCTTTGCATTTCCCCTGATGCGTGTTCGTAGTCTGGTCTTTAATGGTATGTAAATGTTCCACGCAAGATTGTGGAAATTAATAGATTATTAATTTATTATTATTATTATTATTATTGTTTGTATGTGTTTTTGGGTCCCCGGCTTGGATTTCTAAGGGGAACAGGGTTGTAATTCCTCATTATGGGTTCAAGTAATCCTTTCAAACTGGAATGGTGTTACTTCCCAACCCCCTCCTCTTCTACCTGCGAATGAGCTCTGAAATATTTCTGCCCATGGAAACAGTTTTCAGAGTCAATTTCAATAATATTCTTGAAACAAGACTTCCTGAAAAATTGGTTATTCGTGCTTTTCTTGCAAACCCACACAACCTTAGTCAAAGTGCTATGTTTAGCTCTCAGTTTCATGTATTATTGCTGTTTGCAGAAAGATGTGATTTCAATAAGTTTCATATTTTCTGGCAGTTATACATCTCTTCAGCAGGTGTTGATTGAAGTTAATGTAAAACTCTTTTCTGTTAATGACACAGGCGGACAATTATGAGAAGTGTTCTCTCACATGAAACCAAACAGCATCCTGGCTTTCGCATGGTTTTCTTTTGGCCACTTGCAGTCTCTTGGTCTTGATTTCCCCAAGAACATCAGTGTGATTGCTGTATGCCCCAAGGGTATGGGCCCATCCGTAAGGAGGCTCTATGTTCAGGAAAGGAGATTAATGGTGCTGGCATCAACTCCAGTTTTGCAGTTCACCAGGTATACAAACATCATATCTATTTTTAATTTCTTAATAATTTTAAACCCAGAGAAATAGGGTGTAACTGAAGCCTAGCTGGATATACTCAAGTTGTCATTCATCTTTATTTTGAGTGGCTTGAGGTTGAATAGAGTTTAGAAGGGAGCTGGGCTTTATAAGTTATAACTATTCCAGAAGTCTGAACTTTTGGTTGATTAAGCTGTCTGCATAATGAGATGTCCATTGTTGAAGCTCAGACTGCTTGTGAATGCTGCCTTGGCGACACCTTTTATCATTTTGTTTCTCTTTGCCGATAGGATGTTGATGGCAAAGCTACAGATGTTGCTCTAGGGTGGTCTATTGCTTTAGGATCTCCCTTTACATTTGCCACTACATTGGAACAGGAATACAAGAGCGACATCTTTGCGAGCGGGGTGAGCAAAGTGATTTGCCAATGGATACTCTTTTTTCATTGTTGTATTAAGGTGACTACTTTTTTTTTGGTATTTTGCTTGGTGCTGTTCATGGAATTGTCGAGGCTTTGTTCAGAAGGTACACAGAGAACGGGATGAGCGAGGAGCTGGCTTACAAGAACACTGTTGAGTGCATTACAGGAATTATATCAAGGACCATTTCAACAAAGGTGACAACTAGTTCCTGGTTATCCTTAATTTTTCATGTTAAGAGGATCAGACTCATTAAGGTGACCTGTTATTTCAGGGCATGCTCTCTGTGTATAATTTGTTGTCCGAGGAGGGAAGAAAGAGTTTAATGCTGCATATAGTGCATCATACTATCCTTGCATGGACATACTGTATGAGTGCTATGAGGATGTTGCCTCTGGAAGTGAGATTCGTAGTGTTGTATTAGCTGGCGACGATTCCATGTAAGCTCTTAGTTCTATTTTAGATTATATCTGTAAATAAATATTGGCCATGGATTGTTCAAAAAGCATTTATATTGTTGCCATATAGTAGTAATATTTCACTTTCAAGCAAATTTAGAGGGTTATGTCAGTACATGATTTACATAATGTCCTTTTGGATGACAGGAAAAGGAGGGCTTCCAGCTTTTCCAATGGGCAAAATTGATCAGACACGTATGTGGAAAGTTGGTGAGCAAGTTCGTGCTGTCCGGCCTGAAGGTGACTTGGGCCCTTTGCATCCCTTCACCGCTGGGGTGTTTTTAGCTCTAATGATGGCTCAGGTATTCTTTCCTTCTCACCATTTGGAGACACCTTAATTCTTATCTGCATGGTTGGGTAGAAGTGGTAGAAGAGGAGAGAACTGGGAAGAGAGAGAATAAAAATGTGATTCTTTCATTGATCCACATTCACCCAGGAAATTTTTATCATCTGGCATACTTTTGACAACTTAGCTATTTCTTCCCCTTCCTGTAATTAAACCTGGGAAAGTTTTTCTTTACTCACCTCCCTTCTTTACTGGCACATGGTGATTGCAAGGAAACTAAATAGGGAATAAAGAGAAAATAAACACAATCCAGTATGTACCAGGGAAATGAACACAATTCATTTATATACTTCTCGATATGGGAAATATGCAAGTAACCATGTAGAAGAATATATCAGAGTCTAAAGTTTAGCTCGACTTATTTACATTTTCCTCTTTTTATTCACACTCATTCTGAAAAGTTACAATGGAAACTATTCCATGACTTCTCCTTTCGTTTCCTCACTTTTTGTGAACCTCAAACTGTTACGTCCGTTTCCCTTGAGTATGTTTATTTTTGTTGAAAACTTTTCAACTCATTTGTTAAGAACTAATGTGCAGATTGAGGTTCTTAGGAAGAAGGGGCATTCTTACTCTGAGATCATCAATGAAAGTGTGATTGAGGCTGTGGATTCCTTGAACCCTTTCATGCATGCTCGCGGGGTTTCATTCATGGTGGACAACTGCTCCACGACTGCCCGACTGGGATCCAGGAGTGGGCCCCTCGATTTGATTACATCCTCATGCAACAGGCATTTGTGGCTGTCGACAACAGCACTCCCATCAACCAGGACCTCATCACAACTTCTTGTCCGACCCTGTTCATGGCGCCATTGAAGTTTGCGCACAACTGAGGCCCCTGTTGATATATCAGTGCCGGCTGATGCTGATTTCGTGCGCCCAGAGCTGCGACAGGCCAGTAACTGAGTTTCAAGTAGAGATTCTTAGATAGGTGAAAGTTCCCTGCATGGTGAGATGTTTTTGAGAGGGTAATCGTAGGACTTAAAAAGTTCAGAATTAGTAGTCATGTATGCGTGTAAGAACATTGTTGACTCTTGTGAGAGTTCTTAACCATCTAGAATTTTTATGCATGATGTTGTGGATTGATGGCATAGATCTTACACTCAGTAAGGTCTATGGGATATTTGGGTCCTAGAGCAGCATAGTTTCTGTGTTTTGAACTTGAGATTGCTTCTGAACATCACACATAAATTCCCTTTGCGCTGAACATTTTGAATAAGGATTCTGAGCATTTGGGTGAAATTTTGAATTGGAAGGTAATATATGAATTTGTGGAACGCGAGTTACCTGCGCTGTTTATGGCATGGTTTAAAATCTTGTTACCACATTTCTATTACTATCTTCAATGTGGTCGTGTTTGAGTTTTGTATAAAGACCGAGCTACGACCGTTATTCAATGAAATAAAAAATAGACCGTTATTCAATGAAATAAAATAAAAAATCCCATTGCATATATAACACATGATACAATATGGTTGATATGCAAATTGACAAATATTTGAGATCATAGATCACGATTTATGCATGAGACAAATGCACGCCATCTAATCATTTTAAGAAATTGATATTCCTTTGGATAGGCATGTCAACTGGTCGGGTTCGGGGTGCGCATGGGAGTTACTAGACCCGGACTTGATTACTATTACAAATATCAGACCCGTCACGCTTACTCGCAGGTCCAGAACAACTGTTCTCATACTCGTCGCGTTTAGTAACGAGTTTACACCCGATTACCCGACTATGGCCACGACTGAGGGAGGGGGCTGATAGAGAAGAGGGCAACGTTGAGGAGAGAGAGCTCGAAGAGGAGAGAGAAAGGGCGATGGCGAAAGGAGAGAGAACACAAGAAAGCGAGAGTGAGTGAGCGGGTTGTGGTTTTTAATTAAATGAGTTCGGATCTATTAGGGTATGGTGCAAAAAATAAGTCCCGACCTGTTTACTAATAGTGTAAACGGATCTTGGTGCTATTTCGGCTCTGCAGGTATAGAATTGGCTACTAGACTCGAGTGGTACAGATCGAGTACGAATCTAGATCGTACCCATTGGCATGCTTTTGGGTTCACTTTGAGAATTATGAGTGTAAAACTTGAGAAATTCGATCAAATGTTGCATTCAGATGAAAAATGTTTTATAGACTAAATTTCTAATATTATGATGGACTTCCTAGAAAACTATTACTAATTTTAAATTTCTCATAAAACTACCACGAGCTGTCTCAAAAAAAATCCTAAATAACTACCTTCTGCTAGTTGGTGTTCAGATGGGTCGTCACATGACTATTATATGACCAAATTACCCTGACTCATGCTCGTGTATTACACGTGTTTTGTATTATTAAGTTAGCATAACCCTTGTTGACAGATTTAAGTTCAAAGGCATTTAGATTTTTTTTTTTACATCAGCTGTTAACGCTGTTTGGGAGTTTTTTTTTAGAAAATAATAGTTTATGATAGTTTTTTGCAAATTTGAAGTTAAAGATAGTTTTGTAGAAATTCATAAAATTTATGATAGCAGTGAAAATTTTAACCTTTTTTTTTTTTTATACTAATATTTCAAAGCTTATAAGCTTTATGCTGTGTATCCCGCCAAAGAGGTACGAGTTCCTTCGATCTCTCTTCTTTTGAACTTTTCGCTAATTAAGGGACGAAGGTGTATGTATTTATGGGATTTGGAACTGCTGAATTCACAAGTCAATTAGACTTTTAGTTGGCCCTGTGATCAGACACTGAGATTGCTCGGTCGAATCCGAGTGGGCTGTTGGGCTCTCTTTAAAAAAAAAAAAAAAATTTAGACTTCAATAACGTACCTAATAATGGAAATAATAATAAATGTGAGGGCATTTTGCTTCCCACTAGCGATTATTACCTTTTATAATCCAACGTGATCTCATCTCACCTTTCCCTCTTTAAGCAAAAAAGTGTAGAGCACATTAATAGAAAATTGATTGATTTTTTCTTTTACCAGCAGTTGAGCTATTGTTTCCTATTATGTTTAGTTACTAATTTTATCCGGTGATCTTACTTACCTCTCTCTTTCTTCTCCCAGGTTTTCAGCTCGCCACCGTAGACGACCTTCTCCCAATGCCCATCGAATCGAAACCCTAATTCTCCCCAAATCCGCCCCCAAAATCCCCCAACTGCCACCGCCGCCGTCATGTCGCTCAACATGAGAACCCTAACCCAGGCCCGGGCCAAGACGGCGGCGGTCATCGAGAAGGCGGTCACGACGACGGTCCAGGAGGTCACCGGCCCGCGCCCGCTCCAGGACTACGAACTCCTCGATCAGGCGGGCTCCGCGGGCTCCGGCGGACCGGGCCTCGGCTGGCGACTCTACTCGGCCCGCCCGCGTCCCTCGGCCCCCTCCACCCAGTACCCCCTCGTCTGCGTCTGGATCTTGGACAAGAAGGCCCTCTCCGAGGCCCACGTCCGGGACGGGCTCTCTGAGGCCGCCGAAGACGGTTTCTTTGACATCGTCCGGGCCGATGCCGGCCGGCTGCTCAGGATCCGCCACCCTGGGGGTAGTGCACGTGGTGCAGGCGCAGGACGAGAGTAAGAACGCCATGGCCATGGTCACCGAGCCGCTCTTCGCCTCGGTCGCCAACACGTTGGGGGACTTGGAGAACTTTGGCAAGGTCCCCAAAGAGCTCAAGGAAATAGTATGTTTATTTTTCACCTTTTTGTTTCCTTCTTGAATTCTTTAGTGACGTGGGATCTAGTATGGATTAGGTCCATTAGTAAACAGATCACATCAAAACATATCAGACAGAGAGTTTCCTCATGAAATCTATGATCTTCATGGAGATGATGAAAGACTGAACTAAATAGGTCATCTACATTGGAATCAATTTAGGAGAGCAACACATTCTTAAACATTCGATAGATGTGGAATTTTCTTTTCCCATTTGAAGTTAATTTATTTTCTTATGCTGTATTCACTAGAACTGGTAAACGAGCTTGCTTCCAGATTAGGAACATGCAAGTCTGAACGTGAGTACAAGATAGGTTTAACATCTTTAGCTCCTAGTCTCATGAAGCTTGTTCATCTTGATGAATTCACAGCTGCATTAAGTTAGTATTACCACATCCTTTATATATATGTGTCCTTCCAAAAAGATTTGAGGTCGAATCATTTCCACCCAAATGCCAATATCTGACATTCGAATACAAGAACCACCCCGTTGAAGTTGATATATATTATTTCAAGTATTTATAAACTAAAAATCAAGTGTTTTGATTACTTTTTGCCCATGCATCAAGTAGGGAAAAAACGGACGGCCTAAATAGTGAGTTGGTTAGTTTAACGGTGTAGAACATTTGAAACCTAACAAAATTGGTTTGTAGGGGTTTTTAAATGTTTAGATCACAATCAAATGGCCGGATCGAGAATTTGTATGTCTAAAGACATAGATCTAACCAACTCACTACTTTCGGCCATTCATTTTGCGTCGCTTGATGGATGGGCAAAAATATTCAAACACTTGATTTTTAATTTATAGATACTTGAATAATATAGATAAACTTCAACGGAGTGAATCTTGTATTCGAATGGGAGGATTGTATTTGAGTTGGAAGGATTCGGGCTCAATCCTTCTGGAAGGACACAAGTCTATCTCTCTATATATATGTGTATCTTATATATATAGAGAGAGATAGACTTGTGTCCTTCCAAAAAGATTTGAGGTCGAATCCTTCCCATTAAAATACCAACATCCGACATTTGTATACAAGATCCACTCCGTTGAAGTTGATCTATATTATTTCAAGTATCTATAAATCAAAAATCAAGTTTTTTGAATACTTTTTGTTCATGCATCAAGTAGGAAAAAACGAATGGCCTAAATAGTGAGTTGGTTAGTTTAACAGTGTAAAACATTTGAAACCTAAAAAATATTAATTTGTAGGGGTTTTTTAAATGTTTAGATCATAATCAAATGACTGGATCGAGAATTTGTTTGTCTAAAGACATATATCTAAACAACTCACTACTTTCGGCCGTTCATTTTGCGCCGCTTGATGGATGAATAAAAAGTATTCAAAACACTTAATTTTTGGTTTATAGATACTTGAAATAATATAGATCAACTTCAACAGAGTAGATATTGTATTCGAATGTCGGAGAATTGTATTTGAGTTGGAAGGATTCATGTTAAAATCTTTTGGAAGGATACAAGGATACACACACACACTTGTGTCATTCCAAAAAGATTTGAGGTCGAATCCTTCCCATTAAAATACTAACATCCGACATTCGAATACAATATTCAATTTGTTAAAGTTGATCTATATTATTTGCTCAAATCCTTTTGGAATGATACAAGTCTCTCTATCTCTCTCTCTCTCTTTATATATGTATATAGGTAAGGTCACAGTACACCCTATGTGTAACTAACTTAGTTACACTCACTCTTTTTCACCACACAATTTTTTTTCAAAATGAGATACAAACAAAAATTAGGGTATGTGGTCCCCACAAAGTATTAATAAACTATTTAAAAACTATTTTTGTGTGGTAGAGACCTTTATGTGTAACTACACATAGGGTGTATTGTAACCTTATCATATATATATATATATATATATAATATATAATATATATATATATATATATATATATATATATATAGAGAGAGAGAGAGAGAGAGAGAGAGAGAGTGTGTGTAGTTCCGAAAGTATTCAAGCCTTAATCCTTCTCACTCAAATACCAACATCCGACATTCTAATACAAGATTCACTCTATTGAAGTTGATCTATTTTATTTTAAAGTAACTAAAATAAAAAATTAAGTGTTTTAAGTACTTTTTGCCCATCCATCAAGCGGCACAAAATGGACGGCCGAAAGTAATGAGTTAGTTAGATCTATGTCTTGAGACATCCAAATTCTCGATCCGACCATTTAATCGTGATCTAAACATTTAAAAACTCCAACAAATCAATTTTTGTTAGGTTTCAAATGTTTTACCGTTAAACTAACCAATTCACTATTTAGACTACTCATTTTTTCTACTTGATGCATGAGCAAAAAGTATATAAAATACTTGATTTTTGATTTATAAATACTTGAAATAATATAAATCAACTTTAACGGAATAGATCTTGTATTCAGATGATGTATGGTTGTATTTGAGCAGGAAGGATTCAGGCTCGAATCCTTCCTGAAAGAGAGAGTTGGGTCCTTTGAGAAGGATATAGAGATGAATCCTTTTCAATCAAATTACTATTCAAATTGAAGATCCACTTTGTTGGAATTGATCTACATTATTAAGAGTGCTTAAAAATAAGTGTTTTGAATACTTTTTTTATTCATCAAGAAGGCACAAAATGAACGACCAAAATAGTGAGTTGGTTAGTTTAACAATGTAGAATGTTTGAAACCTAACAAAAATTGGTGTGTAAGGGTTTTACATGTTTAGATCATGATGAAATAGTCGAATCGAGAATTTATATGTCTAAAGTTATAGATATAAGTTGGAAGGATAAGTCTCTCTCTCAAAAGGATTTGAGCCCGAATCCTTCCAACTCAAATACAACCCTCCTACATTCGAATATAGGATCCACTCCGTTGAAGTTGATTTATATTATTTCAAGTATCTATAAAGAAAAAATCAAGCGTTTTGAATACTTTTTACTCATCATCAAGCGACACAAAATAGACAGCCGAAAGTAGTGAGTTGGTTAGATATATGTCTTTAGATATACAATTCTCGATCCGGCCATTTGATTGTGATCTAAACATTAACTTTTTAAATTACTTTTTGCATCATTCCTTCTTGATACTCTGTGAAAGTTAATTTCCTTAGATGCATAAAATATTAATTCCCAGAAGATATGATATGTATAGTTGCATTAGAAATGGCCGCCACCGAGACCAAATCTGGTATTGGTATCATTTTATTTAACCTACTGATCTATCTTCTTTTGACGATGGCTATCTATTATAAGCAAATGAATATATGCTAGAAATATGGTGTCAATTGTGTTTGTACTCAGTTATGTGTAACACTGGATATGAAAGTGAGCACATCCATGACAAAATCTTATTATGCTTCTCTTTCTTTTGTAAGTCTATTTCTTACTCTCCTTTGTTGATGTGATAATAGAAGTAAACATTTGATTCTTAATAATAAATGATCCAAGCAATTCATTTTAATGTACATTATATGGTTTCATGTTCTGTATAATATATATTCTGCCTAGTTGGGATTTTTGGCTATTGTAGTCCCCTTTTGCTTAAGAAGGTCCATGATTCGAGTTTACTTGAGATAAGTTTCAGACCATTTGATTGATTATTTTTTTTCATTGAGCATTTTATTCACCGGAACTTATCCAATGTGGCTAGTTAGGTGCCAGATGTCCCTTGATGGTATTATCAGCTCATCCTAATTTGCTTATACTTATACTGGTTCATCTGAAATGTCTATTAAGCATGTGGATAATCGTGAAACCTAATTATTGGTAGTAATGCACATTTTTTGTTTTGACATTATAATTGAAGGTTCTGACATAAACTTGTTTCTTCTATGTTTTGACGTCATTATTGCAATTAATGTTAATGCTTTCTTGCCTGCAGCTTGTGAAGCAAGCTGTCTTGCCTTGTGTTCATAGCTTAGCTCTGAGGACGACAGTTGCTGCGGGATGCATAGTTCTTTTTGTTGTTCTTTTATCTGGCTTTTTGTCTTTGGGATCGTAGTCACTAATGATATTTCTTAGTACTGACTTCATAATGTCTATTTTTAATTGAAATAAATAAGATGGTATTATCACATGCTTTCCTCCCTGTCTCCCTTCCACCACCACCTCTGTGACAACCACGGAATGACTGTTTTATAAACAATTGACCCTGAATGCCATCTTTTTCACATTTTGATATGTAGTGAGAAAAAGAATATGTGATCTCTTTATCTTATTAGTTGCACATTCATCATCATTGTCATGGCTGCCAGACTCCTGCTGATCACCATCAATTAAGCACAAGTTGAATGAAAGATTTGAGAAACTTTTGTGATTGGCGGTCAACCTGGCATCAATCCTCTAAAGGAAATTCTAGAGTGGCTAGGTGCTTGCCATACATCCTAGAGGGCCAACATTGGCGGCTAAGAAAATCTACACCTTTTAGTTGCATGCATAACATAAAATAATTAGTGAGACTCTCATGTGAGTATGTGTAAAAATTTGTTACCGAAACTGTTGTGAATGCAAAGTGAAAAGAAAAGGTGAGGCCTTGTGATGAGGACATCACTGCGATCCAGGCTGTTTTACATCACCTTGAGTTTTTTTTGGCACTACATGCAGGCGCGAGTATACGTCAGTTCTGTGCAAGTTTACTCTGTTCTGGAAATTCATATAATCTAATAACTAGTATTGGCATCATGAAACCACGAATTCTCGTTTAAATGGGAATTGCAGTTGCCTGCAAAAAAGAGGGAATTAGGACCTGTTCCTATCTTGTGATCCAATCTTGTTACAGTTCCTGAAATGGGGAACCTTTACTGCCCTAGGCTGTCCATGGTTGGTCTGGAGAGCTCAGTTGCATGTGCTGTGATATTATTGTTAACTTTGATCTGTAATGCCACTGTAAAATCTTTAATTATTTTAACTCTTGTTTTTATAGAAACATCTGATCATTTAGGCATTCCTTTTGCTTGTTTTAGTTAAATTGCTGGAAGGATTGGCTTTTTATGTTCAATATTTTGTACACTTAACCAGGTGCGAGTGAATGCATTGCGCTGCTTGGGTGATTTGGTTTTGAGAGTTGACAAACATGCTATATTGGAGATCTTGCAAACATTGCAACGTTGTACTGCTGTGGACCACTCTGCACCTACTCTTACGTGTACTCTGGGAGTTTTCAGATGCAATGTTTAAACAGTTTTTCTTTTAAAGTAAATTTTGCAGATTCATTCTGATTTATCTTTAGATTCCTTTGATTCACGTTAAATTTCTTTATTTTCTGCTTTTCATTAGTGTTTACGCGCTTTGATTTTTGTTGTGAGATAAGTCTGTTTTCTTTGGGGTGCAACTCACTTTTTATCGATGTTGAGCGTGGCATAGAATTTGCTACAGAGCATGTCCTTCCCTTGCTTTCCCACTGCTTACTGCACAATAGTTAAGTGTTCAGCAATTCACAAAGTACATGCTTTTTGTAAGAGATATCTTGAGGTACTGTATATTTAAACACAGTCTTTCCTTTCATATGCACAAATTCAAAGGTTTCCTGACCCAAGCTTATTTTTTCTCGCAGGAAGATCGAAGAAAACGAGGTGTGACTGTGACTGATGCTGGTCCTCCTGAGGTTAGAGTATCACCTTCCCAAACTAATGGCTCCATTCTGAACCAATTCAAAGAACAAATGTACCTACCTCTTCATCAAAGACCAGTGCTGCATGGGATGAAGACTGGGGCCCAAAAACCAAGGGAACAGCCATCCCTTCTGTTCCTTTGGAACCCAATCCGCAACCCATGCAGCCATTGTCAATTTCACAGCCTTCCTCGGTATCTGCTGCACCTCTGCTGTCTTCCACCTCCACAGTTAGCCAGCCATCTCCATCGTGTACACCAGTCGACATTTTGTGGCCGCCTCCAATTTCTTCCACTTCTTTAACCTACCAATTGAATGCTGACGAGAAACTGAAGCAGAACTCTGGAGGGCTTTCTGATAGTGATGACTTAGATGATCCTTTCACCAATTGGCTTCCCAGGCCAAGTAACTCCTCCAGCAGCATGGGGTCTGCTGCCAAGCCCACAAGTAGTCATGTGGTATCTGGACCAAGCACAAGTAACTTTGGCTTTATAAGCAACAATACCCCAATTGGATTATCAAAGTCTCATCAGGGGAGTTGGTTTCTGATACTAATAACCAATTGGTGCGAACATGAACATGCAGGCTTTTGGAGTCTCAAATCAAGGTAATTCATCGAGTAACGAGAATTCAAACTCAGTATTGGGTATGAGGTATGCGAATGCAAACAGTAATGCTAAAGCTAGTGATCTTGGATCCATATTTGCCTCAACAAATAGCGGGCCTACACCTAGACTTGCTCCACCTCCCACAGGTGCCATAGACGGGCACGGCTATGATTGGGAGAGGGAGGGACAGGAAACAAGCACCTAGGTCCAGTCAGGGCAAAGTATCAATGGAGCAACCTCCCCTTTTGGATATACTTTGATATGTACAGTTTGTATTCAGAAACTGCTTTGGAGAAATCATTCCGCAGGAAGAGCATCTCGATCATTTCTTTGGCTGTGGTCCATGGAGATTGTTGAAATTCCCCCCCCCCCCCCCCCCCCCCCCCCCCCCCCCCCCCCCCCCCCCCCCCAAGCCCCATGGTCTTACGTGCTGGTAAAGTTGATGTGCAAGCTATTTTGTCAAAGTTCTCACTGTAATATATGTATGTATTCTTTTGGTCTTGCGCGAGCCTCTTTGTTGAGGTCATTGGAGATGATAAAGTTTCAGTACGTGTAGATTGGACTTCGGTTCACAGCACCTTATGGGCTAGACATCCCTGCACATGATGGAAGAAACACGGATCACATTTAGTTTGTATGCAGAGTCTATTCGGAGAAAAGAAAATGGAAGTTGTAAAGTGTTTCATAGTCCAGTTTGAATTTGAGTTTTTCAGATTTGTAAATAATACAAAATATTTTTTTATTACTTGTTTTTGTTATTGGTTTCTTGGTGAGTATAAAAGGATGTATGCATTCGAGTTGCAGTTATCAGATTGTTAGAGGCCAGGATGGAAAGAATGAAATTTGATTTTGTACCAATGTGAATGTGTAGTGATTCTATGATTCTCAAAGTTGTTTTGTTTATTTGTCATGTTTTTAAGTGGCCATGTCTGATTTAAAAGCTCAGTTATAAGCTGGTGAATGATTATCTGTTGGGTTCTGATGTATTAATGATTGAAGTTTGGTTTTTTGACCAAAATATTTTCAGAGCAATTCATATATTTGTTGCAGGACATGACGAACTTTTTAGAAAATATGTCCTTTACTCCCTTGGCAGTTGTATGTAACAATTGTTATGATTCTCTTCTTGTCTGCATTCTTAGTTAAGTACTTGATAATTGTAATTTCTTTTTTTCCTGTCGATCTCATAGCAGCAAAATCAAGTAACAGTGTGGGTCAGTTGTAGACCAAAATTACTCAAAATCTATTAATCTTGAAAAATGATTGAGGGGGGGGGAAAGGTTGAGTCCTTGTTGCTAGCTTGAGAGCATATGATCAAGTACTGTGAAGAACTGTGAGTGGATAGAAGAAGAAACTATGAGATGAGAGAGCCATGCAAGGATTATAGAGTAGGGACCTCAGTAAATAACAAGAATATCTCAAGAGAGAGCCAAAATAGCTCATCTTTTTTCTTTGTGTAGCACTACACGAGGAGAGAGAAAGAGGGGGAACATGGCTCACAAACCTTGGACCATCCTTATCCAATAAAACAGGAGAGAGATAGAGAGACAGAGATAGAGAGAGAAAGAGAGAGAAGCCTGGCAACTGCAAAGGACTCTGTCTATATTCTTCTCTTCTCTCTGTTTTGTGCACAAAAGGGAAAATGAGAAGTCCTCCTCATCTTCTCCTCCTCTTTCTTCTTCTAGTGACCGTTATATTTTCCTCTGACTTGTTGATTTTTCTGAGGCGCACTCTGCAGAGTCGTAAACCCCACCAGCATGTGCGGCACGTGCGCGGTCACCCTTCTTCACGTGCCCCCAGGCCACCCACAGTTCAAGCTCAAGCTCAGCCTCAAACTGATCATTGATTATGTCACACTGATTCAAACAATGCCTCTCTTTTTGCTCATATCTATAAAGGCTTGGTTGCTTACAGGCACACTTCTCTAGGAGATTTCCTGAAGAGTGGGACAGTGGACATTCTGTGAATTCACAATGTGCTGTGCCCATGCACATTGCACATGCACAGCCCTGATCCATGGCCTTCTTGGTTGTTGGGACAAGGACAGGATTCAGTCCCATCTCTCATGCATTGCTAAGTGCTTGTGCTAGCCTGTTGCTCTTGACCATCTGTTTGGTCTAACCCAATTAAAATTTGAAATATCGCTCGATATCAATATTTATATATTTCATACGGAAATTGTTCATACAGACCTAATGTGACCGAAACGATACTGATATAACGCTGAAACGGTCGATAATAAGTCGATGTTATATGATACTAAGATTACAAACTATGAATATGACCTAATGAAATATTGCTATAAATTTAAAGAAGGGAGTGGATATGGAGTACCAGAATGGGTACACTATTTCTTTAAAATAAAAAAAAGAAAAGAAAAAAAAATTGAAAGTGCTTTAGTAAGTTGTTGAGTATATCAAGGATTTTACTTAGTTTGCAAGGTTAGGGAGATATTTATTTGTTGTTGTACAATTCTGGACATTGGAGGATACAATAAGCTATGTCTTGAAGATTTGAAACACATTATATTTTGCTGCTGCTTTTTGAGTGAGTGAAAACAATGCATTTAACTAATATTTATACAGATCATTACCAAGTAATTTTGGTAATATTTTGATGGTTGAGATATCATTCTTTCTTATTGAATTTATTGGTTCATTCTTGGAGGGCGGCTATTTACGCTTACAGAATTGCTTAACACACTCATATAATTAATACATCACAAAATTTTTAAACATACTCTCTCATTTTTTCTAAACTACTCTTCACACTTAGTCAAATTAAAAATTTAAAATACCAATCCTGTCATCCCTCTCTCATCAGAAAGCCCCCTCCCTTCTTTCAATTCTCTATTTATGACTCAATTTTCCGCTTGCCCTCTTCGAACATCACCACCTCTCCTCGTCGCCTGCGTCGGTCCTACTTGTCAGTTTCATCTTCTTGATGTTCTCATCGCATCTTCAGCGACGTCGCATGCACCAAATGTTCAGCTTCGAGGACTTGAGTCGAAGTATTTGTTTGAATTTCTTCAATCCTTTTTTGACTGTTCACGTCACCAAAGTTCATTTTATTAAAAGGGTATCCCCAGACTGCTCTCATTTTCCCCTCCCATCATCATCTTCTCATCAATTTTTTCTTCACTAATTATGACTTTTTTTGTGATATGCACATATTTAGTTACAAAATGAAGAGAGTCGAACTGATTCCTACAATTGCTGTCCAACATTACTATATTAAATAGATGTGTGGTATATGCATGTATCTAGTAGAACAATTTCTTCGATACAGACTTCTTATGTGACTGCAAAAAAATCTTTACCATTATAGTAGCAAAACAGTAGGAAAACACACAAGAATCACCATAACAATCAATCGATGATTCAGATTCTAAACTGCAAGAGCTCAGAACAAAGCTCATCGTTTTTTTTTCTCTCCGGCTAGCTCTTGCCCTACCAAATGGGGGCCTGCTCTGCTGTGCAGCATTTGAGCTATCCTTATCCAATATAAATGGGGTGAGATTGTAATCAGAAATGCCTTTGTCTCTCTGTATTATTTATTATTCTCTCTTTGATCTGCCATGAAACTGAAGAATACTGAAAGTTTTATTTTGTTGCTAATTAAGAAATTCAGGTTGAAGCTGGATTGAGCTCATCATGCAACCTAACTCCCTCATCCTTTATACAGTAGCTCCGTTATCCCTGTCCCTAGGACTCACCCATGTCTGCGGCACGTGCTCCTTCAACCCTCTCACGTGTCCAAGCAGAGAAACCCCCATGTCTAATGATATTATTCGTTAAATATTGAGCTTGTTTGTTTCGATAGAAGTGGAAGAAAAATGTAAGTGAAAAATAAGGATGAGAAATATGAAGTGTAGTGAAAAATTGAGATTTGTGTAATTTTCATTTCCGGGTTTGGTTGTAATATGAAAGTGTAAGTGGAAAAGTATATTGTGTTTTTTGTCGTTTGGTTAGCAACGTGGAAGTGGAAGTGAAAAATTGAGTACAAATAATATTAAATTAAATGTTAATTCTAAACTAATATTTTTGGACTGTGACTGAACTGCAGGAGATTTACTGACATCAAAATTTAATGTATTAATTATAACTTATTACAAGTGAGATTTATGACCACAAAATTAACTGTAGCACCTTGAAAGAGAGAAAATGGTAGCGTAAAAGGGAATGTGTAAAAGAGAAAAAGGAAAAAAAAAGAATTTTCTTATTTCTCATTTCCGATTCAGAATAAACAAGAGAAGTGGGAAATGAGGTTTTCCCACTTTTCATTTTCCTCCCACTTCTACGAATCTAACACACCCAATATTCAAGAGGGAAAACGAAAACGAAAAGTATAGCTCAAAGTGCTGTAATTTTCCCAAAGAAAAACTCTAATATCTCAGAAAAAAATATCTCAATTAATTTTGAATTGGTTTGCAGTTAAGTTTTCTTTTAAAATAAATAAGATTATAGAAGGGGAAAAAAATTTCTCTAATAATTTTTTCTAGGGACATAATTATTCGTTTATATGTAAATTACTTAGTAAAATTGTACCTTCTTAAATCGTTAAATCTATAAACTACAATTTGTAAATTCATAATTATATTAATTTAAAATAATATAATTTAGAGAAATTGTAACCAAACACAAAGTTGGTTGATGGGGAGTTGATGATAACTGTAATGTTGGAACTTCTTTGTATTCTTCGTTTTTCTTCTCTTTACTTCTTTCTTTTTTATATTGCATTAGTTTTTTTTGGGGTAATTGTCTTTCGTTGTGATATACTCTTGGTTGATGCATGACAATTCAGTTCGCTTTGAGGCACCTAGCGAAACGGTAAGGATTGGGTTTGATAAGGTTTTGGTCCCACTCGGGTCCATTACTCTTTAGCCATTTTGATGGGGTTGGGTCTCTCTTAACGCACCCCTATCCCTACCCCCACCTTTACAGGCCACCTGATCGAAACACGAAATCAAGAATTTGAGGGTAATCGTGAGGTTTCACGTGTAAACAGAAACGTGACTTCACGTGTGTCATAAATCACAAGGATTTTTAATCAGCACGGGGGGACGGTTCAGTTCAGCGAAATTGAGAGCCTGCGTAATTATACTCATTTTTGAAAAAACCCCAATCAAGTAATAATTCAGAATGCTGATCTGAAGTTGATTTATTAGAGTGAACAGTTTTTTCACGCGGAGTTTTCACGACATGCCCTTATATTCCATCTTTTGAAATTGATTTAAAAAGAAAGGAAAAAATTCCTCCTTGGAAAAAGGACAGAGATAACCGAGTTGATATGCATTCTCTTTGTTTGTTTTGTGTGTGTGCATTGGGGTTTTTGGATTCAAGGAAGTAGGAGGAAGTAGAAATGATAAGTGTGCTTTTTCACTTTTGTTTTTTTTTTTTTTTTTCTTATCTATTCAAACACTTAAAAATGAAATTAGAAGACTCTTTTTCTTTTTTCTCTTTTTCTTTTTACACAATCATTTTCTTACTTCCCAGGTGCTACAGTTAATTTTTGTGGCATGTAAATCTCATTTGTAATAATTTGTAACTCAAACAGTTAATTTTGTGATTATTAAATCTCACTTGTATTTTAGTTACACTCCATTTTTTATTTTCTTATTATTTTTTATTTTAATTTTATTTTTATAGTCAACTTTATGGTCAACTTTTTCACTTTTACTCCCACATAGTGACATCACCATCCAATACCGGAAAAGACATAAAATTTTCAAACACACTTCCCAACAACATTAAACAGCGAAAAACTTACTAACAATTTCTCAGTTTCAAGGAAACTATTACTATTTCCTTACTTTCCTCACTTCCACCCCTAACCAAACAGCCCTAATTGTGTTATTAAGGGGAAAGTATGTTACAATTTGCATTTATATATATAATCTACCACTGAGTTGAGTACAGGCAGTGGGAACCTAAATAGTGAACTTCATACCAGATGATCATTATTCATTGTGTTAGCCAAAAATATCTCCTTAATCTCAAAGTGGGAAGACAACTTCACTTATTTTTTATCTAAAAGATAGATGTATAGACATTAAACTAACAGATAAATAATAGATATTTAAAAATTTTTAATTTATGTCTTTCACTTTTTACTCTATTTTACAATATAAAATTATTCTAATTACACGTGACCTTAAAGGGCAAAAACACGAGAAAAGGGCGAGACTTTTAAATATTAGTAGCCATTTAGTAATAGAAACTCATCAAATTAAGGGGGGAGAGCCGCAGACACAGAATTGATTCGAAACATCGCGTCTCTTTTTGAGAAGAGATTCTTTCTAAGAAGCAAGTTTTCTATCAATCCCATCAAGCATAGCTAGGTTTGTCATTCCACTCTATAAAGGCGAAGGATGCCTCGGAATTTTAGAGGAGGCAAAAGGTGGAAACCCTAATTGACATCCAAGAATTTGTGTGCTTGTGATCATGAAATGAGAGGTTAATATGATACTCCTGTCAAATATTCAATCCATTTAAATTTGTTGACGGAAATGATATTTTCAGTTACTTGTAAATGGGCGGAGATGATGTACCCACGGACGATGACGATGACGAATTAGAATTACACTTCGAAGAAGAGGCGCAGGTTAATATTCTGACTCAAAGATATGAAATCCAAACCAGCGATAGATGCGTAAAAGATACCGTTATCGCCTAGCCAAAATTAAATGCTAATCTTTTTGTGCATCATTTTAACGAAAATTAGGAATGATGCCGGCACGGTCGGTAGTGTAAGTTACAAGCATTGTTTAAAAACTTATAAGTAGTTCGTTTTCGGTGGCTATGAAACATATTAAAAATATTTGGAGAGAGTGCATCCTTGGAAAGTCGGTCTCACAAATATGCAAACTCAAATTATTAGGTACGCTATCATACCTTTCCTCAATTATTTCATTTCTCTAATGTTAAAATGGAAATGAATCAGCGCGAATGATTGCCGTAGAATACTTATTTTTTTAGTTTCGATGAAAAATAATTTTTATTAATTATTATAAAAATGCATTAATTCTAATCGACTAGAATGCATAAGACCATCTCACACGAAATTACATTTAAAAAGATAAAAAGATTACATGATTTTTTATCACTTTTGATGAGCGTGTATCTATATATAGCAATATATGAAGTGATCACTGACAACAACATCTTATATAGGGATCATCTGTCAGTGGGTTGGTTTGTGAATGAAATTTAAAAAAATTAATTATCTTTAGAGTTTTTGATGAATGACATATTGCTTATAATATTTATAAATTAATAAAAGTAGTTGTAAAAGAATATAATTTGATTAATTATATTTTTTTTCAATGGATTTTGATAATGCATCTGCTAATATTGCATTTATACCTGAATTAGAAAAATTTGTAAATCTGTATTTGATAGTAAATTTTTCATCAAAGATGTGTTTGTCATATTTTAAATTTTTGTGTGTAAGATGGTTTAAAATAATTAGAAGATTATATAAAACCTATTAGACACACACTTCACTATTTATAGACACATTCACGAGTAATGAAATATTGAAAAAAATATTGTAAATCAAAAGGTATAAGGCCCAAACGATTTCCACGAGATTTCTACCCGTTGGAATTCAACTTATGAATTACTTATGATAGTATGATTATAAAATATTATTGTGTGATTTTGTTGCTAACACATTAGTGTTATTAATTATATATCTTCATCAATGAGATGCATGCAAAAGTATTTTAGATATCTTAAATTTTTTATTACTACTAACACTTTATCTGGTGTTTATTATCTTACAACAATTTATTTTAATTTAGTGTATTAATATTTGTGATCTGATGAAGAACAAGAAAATGATTTGAATTTATTTTATCGTATTCAAGTAATGAAAAATAGTGGCTACAATATTTTAAAATAATTCCAACTGTTTGATCCACATTGTAAATTTAATGGATTCATAATTATTTTAAGACTTATTATTAATTTCTAAAATTGAATGCAAATGTTTTAATTTATTTAGTAAAGTAAAAAAAGAAATTTATGATTTATATGAATGAATATAGTAGAATTTATAGTTTAACTATTTATCTCTCGTCATGATCAACTAGTATAAAGTTGAGGACAACAATTACTATTGCAAAGAGTCAAAAGCTTCGTAGGTCATCATCAAGTTCGAACTCTATACATGTAGTTTTCTAGCCACTTTTTTGATTTTGGTGAAGATTTTCAAAATATAAATTTTCAATCTTTTAATGGTGGAAAGAGTATTCAACACAATTTTCAATCATGACAATTATTGCTAAACAATTTAGCAACGCCGTGTCACACTAGCGTGGAGCATGCATTCAGTGTAGAGGGATATTTTGATCTAACCCTATCGAGTATGTGCCCCGAATCAGTGAAAACCTAGCATGTCTTGATAATTGGACAAAAGCAGTATTAAGATAAAAAAAAAATCATGCGGGGACAAGTGAAAACTTTATAGAAATGACGACCCAGAACGGAAGAAAACGAATGAGTGTAAAGTATAAGTATTGAGGTAGAGAACTATATTGGCTTTGATGCCTCTAAATCTCAAGAGGATACGGAGGCAACTTAATTCCGTTTTTTATTTTTTTATTATTTTATTAAATTTTCTTAGATATTAAATTAGTAATAAATGAAATAATTGTGTTGAAATTTAATTATTTAATTTTTATAATTAATCTGTTTTTTTAAAAACTATTTTGATAATAAATTGAAAAAAAAAACAGAGTTGACCGTTTCGAAACTGTAACTGTCTACTAAGACACGGGTTCCCGTTCCTCGGAAGAGGAACCGGAATCCGGAGAGGAACGGGAATCCGGGACCGTGGTCACCGCTATTTCCAGCCATCCAAAATCATGAGCTATTGACTTGCAATGGAAAACTGTTGTCATGTCATCATGATTTGTTCATTACCTTTGGTTGTAATGATAAATTGATAATAATCATTTTAATTGCCGGGCAGTGAGCTAAGCTAGCCAACCATTTGTTCAACACCGCGTCCATTTGCCCACACTCATCATAATTTGCGTCTTACAAAAAAGAGCATTAATCTTTTAAGGGACAACCCTTGCGTGATTATAAAGATAATCTTCTTTTTTCGTGATTAATTAAAAAAGATTCTCTTAAAAGATAATCTTCTTTCTGATTGTGATTAAATCTTTTTGCCCCCCCCCCCCCCCCCCCCCCCCCACCCCCACAATCCTACTGGCTTCTACATGCTTGTGATTGATCATAGGGATATTATTTCTTCAAGACTTCAGCCATGTCTAGACCTTTAGGATTACTTTTCCTTCGCGTGGGTGTGAGCGCCGGGGCAGAACCAAGTGTTGGCTGGGTTGAGTTACAGCTCGTCTATTTTTTCACATATTGTCTTATACTTTTTTTCCGCATTTTCATATATTACTTTAAATTTCTTCTATTTTGATTTTTTTTGATAAATATATTCTTTTTCGTCTCTGATTTAGTAGAGAATATTGTTTTATTTTTTTGACAAATTCATATAAAACACAAGTATGTATTATAAAAAATTACAGCTCACCTTAAAATTTATTCTTGAATCGAGACTTAATTTAATTAAAAATAGCTTACTTCAAGGTTACACGTAGAAATTATTAAACTATGCATCATCGTCATCCCCATTTGTGCCAAAATAGAGTCGACAATGGAATAAGGTGCTACGAAGAAATTGATGACTTTTATGGCTAGTTGTCAACCTGATGTCAATCATGTACATAATTAGTGTCAACTTCTTCCTAAAGATTATAAACAAACATTGCCTTGTTTAATTTTTTAAAATCAGTTGATATTCTTTATATTCTCCTGTGTACAATTAAAAAAAAACATATAAAGGAGAGGATGTTTCCTCCCAAGTGGCATTTCAATCAAGCTTTGAGTTCGTGAGAGCTCCACTCACTCAACAGGTAGGGGTGCCATCGGATCGGATATTATCTCTACCATATCCATATCCGCACCCAACCTTCGGATACGGATACGGATACGGATATTGGCGGATGTGAAAAAATGATATCCTATCCGTCAAAATCGGATATCAGATTAAATCGGATATTAGCGTATCGTATGCGGATACTAATCGGATATGTTAAAAAATGAATATGGTTAAAGATAAATTAAACATAAATACTTATATTACTTTTTATCTCATCTACTACAATATTAAATGTGATACATACTACGATATTATTGTGTACATATCAATACATTCATCGTATTCATTATTATTTGACTTCTATAACAATAGATTACACGTCCTCCGGTGCTAAATGCCGATTCGGATGACATGGTTGATGTCGAAATACTCAAAATATCATGTGGTGCTCTTGCAAGAATCGAATACTTTTCACTATTACTTTTCACTCAACTCAAAATATCAAATTTAATACCTTATTTCCATTGGAGAATAGTCTTCTCCATACCGATATCATTATGAGCCGCAACATTCGGATATCGGATCGGATACGAATAAGATATTACTTTTACCATATCCGTATCCGCAACATACCTTCGGACGGATACGGATACGAATATTGACGGATGTGAAAAAATGATATCCGTATCCGATTGGAGGCGGATTCAAATGCGGATATCCGCGGATAATCGTATCCGGTGGCACCCCTACTCACAGGTTGTCGTTCGAGATCTCACGCGTGCGTGACATTAGATGTCTTCGCCTCTCGACTATCCAAAAAAAAAAAAGGAAGAGAATAATGTTATAAATTTACTATAAAAAATACATTTGATTCCTAGAGAGAGAGAGACAGGCACATATAAAACCAAGAGTTTAAACTGAAAGCATTCATCTGAAAACTCATTAAACTACTCAAGAACTGAATGATTGTATCACTCACTTGGATCTAAGATTCATCACCTCTAATTAGTACTTCATTGGATCCAGTAGTGTTCTTAGGCTCAACTAGAGTCTGATTGGTAGCTAATTAGAAAATCATCTTAAATGCTGGCCCTTTCTAGGAGGGAGACACAATATGCTCTCATAGATTTGATTCCTGTTATCTGACCCTTTGCTAACTGTAAACCAATGCAAATCAATAAATTTTGTGCACAAAATCCTTTCCAAGCCCCCAATTCTTTACAACCTCTAGTAATATATTTTTGATTGTTAATTAATCTCATCATA
>JAVJIF010023168.1:0-77566 GCA_038442645.1 Agave tequilana
TTTTTAATTTAATGATTTGTTCATCACGAACATGTATAATCAAAACATACATCATGAGCATGCATGAGCCACATGAGCAAAACCACCATATCGCACGATGTGAGATACCAGAAACACCTGGACAAATGCGCTAAAAAGATGAGCACAAGCCAGCAGTCGTACATCCAATGAATGAAAATACTTTTATAAGAGGAGAAGTGGCAATTTAGACTCCTAGAACAAAGTTGGCAACTTAGAAAAATTGCATGTTAGAGATAAGATTCCAAGTTGCTGGACCGCCATCTGAATAACTCCCAGCGTTCATCTGAGGGAACCAATTAGAGGAAACAAGACCGTCAGTGGCATGTTGGTTGATGCATGTGGGCTACAGTTGAGCGCATCTGAGGGTGATTGTGGCTACAACCACCCCGGCTTGCCACCATCAAAACCCATTATGCAAGGTAGAAGGCATCATTGAAAGACGCCTAATATAACTAGATCCTAGAAATTTAGAAAATAAAAGATGCAAGCCCTAGTGTTTTTTTTTCAAAAAAATGCTAATGTAGTTAGAGTCTACACTTTAAACATCATAGTCAACAAATTTTTTCAGCATTGTCATTGAACATATTTTTGTTAGAAATTGACAACAGCACGTATGACCAAAAAGTAGGAAACAATAATATATACAAGTTTAGTTGGCCATCTCGAGAGACCGGATAACAATAAAAATAAAATATAGGTAGTTATTAGAGGCCATCAAGATTGGTTCCAGAGAAATTGGTGTTGAAAGGTTCTCTTCTGGTTACTGAGGAAAAGTTCAAGTTAGTCAAATTAACATCCTACTATTTCGACTATATGCAAAGGACTGCTTCAACAAGTTCAATTCCCATCACCATGATTAAAATCTGAAACAAAAAACAGCTACTGAAAAAATCTGAAGAGCCAAATCATGCTAAGCAGAAAAGTTGCGTCGAACAACAAACCTTAAATAGTCCGTATTGCACATCAAAAGCAACCTGAGCAATGTTCTCCATAAAATCCTTAAAGATTCCTCCCCCATCAATTCCAGCCTCCTCGACACCAAATTCATTGACAAAAGATACTCGAACCTAACAACAAACAACATATATACACACACACACACATATATATATATATATATATATATACACACATATATATATGAGAGAAATGTAAATCAGTTGACACATGAGGCCACTTCGTCCTATGTCGTACTCAAAAATCATATTTCCAAAACTTTTTTCATGATCCGACCGCACATTATCATCTTCATGTTATAAGATATACACATATAAAAAAATCAATTGATTTGGAGTTCGTTTACTCATTGATCTAATCGTTCCATTTTGTTCCACTATTAAAAACCGTTAATGTTTGAACCCAAAGAAAATGGAGTAAACAAACTCCAAATCAGGTGATTTTTTATATGTATATATCTTAAAATATGAAGATGATGTGCAGTCGAATCTTGAAAATTCATTCGGAAAATATGATTTTTGAGTGCGACATAGGACGGAGTTGCCTCCTGTGTCAGCTGATTCCCATTTATATATATATATATATATATATATATATATATATATATATATATATATATATAGTAGAAAAACAAACAGGATTAATAAGCCCGATAATATAACTCTCCAATGATATGAATAATAATGTTCTAACAATTCCAAAGAAAGCGAAGATGCATTTAATTTCAAATTGAAGATAAATCCATACCGATCCCCGAAGGTCTTCCTCAGACAGCCTACTCAACTGATTAAAAGCATCTTCAAGGATGTGATTTCTTCGAATTTTGAACCGGTTTCTAGGGAAACCAGGATGAGCTCCACTGCTCTGCTTTGATGCTGCTAATTGTGACTGATGCATGAAATTCACTTCAGAATAAAACAACATGCTGAAACATGTAAACCAAGATAATAATGGAATTTTTCCAAATAATATATTACCCTCTAGGCAAATGTCAATTAGGGAAATTACACCCGCACATGATATATATGGTGGATAGGCAGGCTAAACAAGGAAAGAATTTAACAATGTATTGATTACTCACAGTGAATATCTTAACCCGGCTTGTAAATGGCACCAAAAAGGGAGCTTGTTTTAATATTTCTGATGCTCTTGTATTTTCAAGTAAAGCCTACATGAAAACATACAATTAATAAGAACAATACATTTGGGGTATGAGGGGGTGTGTGTGGGTTGGTGGTGCTGTTGGGTGGGTGGGGTGGCAAGGAATGTACTTATTCCTGAAGCCTGAAGTTATTCACCTGAGAAATAAATGTTTCGCTGATTGCTTCTTGAGCATGGAAGTCACTAGCTGATATGAATGGCCTTCTGTTATTCCAATCTTGCAACTACATAATAAATAAAAGAATTACAAACAGAACAAAGATTAGCAGCCTTCGTGAGAATATAAAACGCACAATTTCGTCATATTTACAGCAGTGCAAGCAAAATGCATGGTGCCGGACCTAAGTCAGCACCATTTTCCTTTTCTTTTTTACTGTTAACCAATCCATTGGGGTCTACAAAACTGTGGATTTCTTTGTCCAAAGGCAAATATATATTAAATTACCAATACCTCTCCCTCTCTCTCAGGAGGACCACCAGTTTTTATATTAGTGGAAAATTTGAAGCAACAAAATTTACTCCCAAAATATATATAATATTGGTATTAATCTAGATAAAGCATGTCTTTCTTCTATAATGCTTCCAAAAGGTTGCCGCTTTCTACATTCTCTGGGTAACAAATATATTCTTAGGAAGTAAATTTAAAATAGATCAAAGGTAGAATAGAAAAAAGCAGAAAACCATCATCATTTTCTAAGCTTTTTTTTCCAATCAACCTAAAAGTTGAACCAACTTATATCCCTGCTTGTCCGCCTGATGTTGACCCTGACCGTGCCAAATTCCTGGCCAGCAAATTGCGGAAATCATAAGGTCAGGTAGGAAAATCTACCACATTTTGCATGCAGTTTATGCTCATGCAACATCAAATATCCACAATTCTACTATAAGATGCTAGAGTAACTTCCAAAACTGTGGCAAAGTTTTCACCAAACGGAAGTGTGCAAACATACCAAATAATATGAATGCAGAATTCGTATAACTGAAAAGTATGATAGCAATTATTGTTTATAAAACTTCAGAAGTTTGTAAAGCAAACTTTGCAGTAGGAATTACCTGGCTCAACAATTCAGATATAGCAAATCTTGCTCTATCTTTTATTACTTCCATTGTAAGCCTCTTATGACCAGAGGGATTTGAAATGGATCGCTGAGAAAGAGGAGAGCTTCCAGGGATTGTCCACAGGAGCTGCCATAGGGCCTGTGCAAAGAAACATGCATATTTTAATAACAAAATAACCAAGATAAATGCTGTACTATGCAATTCCAACAGTTAGCTAGTCGAATTGAAAATGAATTTAAAAGTGAAACAATAGAAATTCAATACAAAACCAGATCACATTATACAACAAATATATGCAAAATAAATAATCACGAGTACCTGCTTTAAAATGATAACTAAGAGTTTTATATCCTTTATTGAAAGTGGTTTTTGCTGCTCATAAAACTCCTCACTATCTACAATCATCAGCATATGCCTGAGAGAACACCAAAGTATATTTCATTGTTAAACTCATAAACGAGGAACACAATCTTACAGAAAGAATGTATGTATGTGTCATGCTGAATAAAAGCAATTTAGAGTTAGCATGTGGCCTTACTTGTACACTGGACTGAAAACAGCCAGAGGCAACAACCAACCCAAAGCATCTCCAGATATACACACAGTGAATTTAGAGACAGGCCATCTTTGACTCTCCTGGCATCTCTTTATAAAATTCCAAAGTGCAGGAACAAGCTCTGTTCTGTAAGCTAGTCCAGTCATAATGCGCTCAATGCGCAATGTATTGAAAATGACATGCAGGAAAGCACAAATAGCACCGATAGCTTCCACTTCTTCACTTGATTGCCCATTATTATTATCTGAATCAGCAATTAGTAACGTATCTCTGAACAAAACATTGACCTGTGGAAAAAGTACATTTCAGCTCCAGCCAAAAGCACTGAAGATAAAAATAAAAATAAAAATAAATTGAAAGCTTGGAATGTGAATGACTTCGACAGTGGCATACCAAATTCTGAAGCAGGCGTGAATCTATTGCATTGGATATCTGCCTTTCTAAATCCTTGTTCAGAGTTTCTTTAGAATCCTCATCCATAGCATCTTCATTTTTACCATAATCTGTAATATCAGATGCAGTTAGGTCAGAAAACAAGAAAGCAAACAGGTACATGAGGTAAGCTAAAAGAAGTTAAAACAAAGATGTGGAACTAACAGAACAGTTTCAGTAACAAGCCTTCACATGATACCTAACGCAGACCAATACTGCTACAACCGTCACAGCATTGGCTGGGAACTCCCATAACTAGCAGAGATGAGGAATAACTTCAGTTTGTTTCTGTTCAAGTTTAGATATGGCTCATTGAAAGTAATGATCCACTCTCAAGTTATATTAAACATAAAAACATATACATCCCTTTGAGTCAGATGTGTCAATTTACTGTTTAGAAATTAAATGATTTTACTAGATGCTACAATCAGATATACAATACGTAGCATTTACATCACTCATAGAAATTTCTAGCTCCCCTCGGAAATGAAAATTACTTCTCCGTGAAAATAGCTGAAAACCTTTCCTAAGCTTTTGCAACTTTTAATTGTTTCTCTTCTTCATTCCACTGCTTTCTTGATTCCTTTCAACCTCTCCAGCCATTCAGGGTTATCCTCCACCAAATTGGAAGGCGGATCTTCGTTCTAGTTTGCCTGTAAACTCCTATTTTCTCCTTGGATCTTGATCCATTTTTTATCCTCCATACCCCTATCTGTCACCTCCAACCTCATCTGCCATGCTGGTAAGTCTTAATACTTCCCATAAGACTCTATTGCAACTGAAAAGTTTCTTGTTTTTTTTTTTAAAACTTTCTGGTGCTATTCTATTGATGATGTCTTTGCCTACACATGTAAACAACCATTTCTCATTTTCATTTAACCGAGTGGAAATTATTTCTGTTCGACACTTGGTTTTCTCTAAGCCTAGCAATCTATCATCTTTCTTCCTATGGTTTTCCCAGTCTAATAGAATTTGGAGGACACCAACTAAACTTTAGGATTATGGCAAGCCCCTCTCTAGTCCATAGTTTTCATGGCTAGGATTTCAGCACTAGTTAAGAGAGGGGTTGACAGCCAGCTTAAAACTATTAAATCTTTCATGCAACCTTGCTCCATAGGCAATGCCATTCTGATGGTGAAAGGCGATGATGGTGATAACGTTATAGAACTCACAACCTCAAGTCTTAGGCATTTGCATAGGTCTGAAAAACTAAGTCTTCAAGATCTACTACAAATAGATTTTTGTTGCACTAAAACTGCTTATAATATAACTCAGCATCTTGCATTCAAACAGGTCCTGCCACAAAACTCACCTTTCACCTTTATCATTGTTGTCATCACTAGCACCATCCTAGCCTTTTCCCTGGAAAGGGAATCCTCTACAGAGTACATCATTAAGAAGGGAAGATTCTCTCGAAGGATAGTTGCAGTTTTCCACACAAATGTTAACATGACTACATGTTTCTATGACTAGCACCAAAATCATGATGCGGCAATGGCCAAGAGAAAGACTTGCTGTAAAACCTAGAGTACATTACTTGGAGGACAAGGAGCCCTAAGTTATTCGAAATCCAGTCTAAATGCAAATAAACCCTCAAAAAAGTAATATATATATATATATATATATATATATATATATATATAATATATATATATATATAATATATATATGAGATAGACTTGTGTCCTTCCAAAAGGATTTGAGGCCGAATCCTGCCCACTCAAATACCAACATCCGACATTCGAATACAAGATCCACTCCGTTGAAGTTGATCTATATTATTTCAAGTATCTATAACCAAAATCAAGTGTTTTGAGTACTTTTTGCCCATGCATCAAGTAGGAAAAAAAACGGACGGCCTATATAGTGAGTTGGTTAGTTTAACGGTGTAGAACATTTGAAACCTAACAAAAATTGATTTGTAGGGGTTTTTAAATATTTAGATCATAATCAAATGGCCGGATAGAGAATTTGTATGTCTAAAGACATAGATCTAACCAACTCACTACTTTTGACCGTCCATTTTGCGCCGCTTGATGGATGGGCAAAAAGTATTCAAAACACTTACTTTTTAGTTTATAGATACTTGAAATAATATAAATCAACTTCAACAGAGTAGATCTTGTATTCGAATGTCAGAGGGTTGTATTTGAGTTGGAAGGATTCGGGCTCAAATCCTTTTGAAAGGACACAAATCTATATATATAAACCAAGAGAAAGAAAGAAGGTTTGCGAGAAGTGCATCTAGTTACAAGGAACAACACAAG
This sequence comes from Agave tequilana, assembly GCA_038442645.1. Classification (NCBI taxonomy): domain Eukaryota; kingdom Viridiplantae; phylum Streptophyta; class Magnoliopsida; order Asparagales; family Asparagaceae; genus Agave; species Agave tequilana. The sequence goes on from JAVJIF010023168.1 coordinate 6,454, forward strand.
TCAAAAGTCAAATTGCAACTTGGTCTTCTCAGTAGGAAATTTTGGATCAAAATTAAAGTTGCTTAATCAAAGAAATGAATTCAAGAGTAGTAGTGTCGACTACATCATTTTTTTAAATCTTTTTCCTGTGTTTTGTACTGTCTTTTGGGGCCAGAATGGGGATCACAAAATTCAGAGTATAAAGGCCACAAAGTTGCCAACAAATGGATCTTCTTTGATTAGTGATTACTACACCAAATTTATAGGAAACAGACAAAATCTCTGAATATATTCTTTGATTTTGCACTTAATTTGTTTTCTGAGGGCACGTGAAAGCTATATCTGGTGCAAGATTGCAGTTCAGATGCATTGACTTGCACCATATACTGGCACAGGATGCCTCTTGAATTTTTCGATGAACATAAGCACCAGTCAGAAAATCTAGATTCAGTGAGCACAGAAATCAATGGCTTGATCAAAATCCCTAACCTCAAATGAAAACAAATATTTCTTTCTCAACATCAAATGGATGCTGAGGGGACCATGACATGAATATCACTCAAATAGAATGCATTTTAATGAGGGCTGCAAATGGATATGGATAATCTGCTCCATATTCGATTCCATATTCATTTTATCATTGCAGATATCTGATGTCCAATATATGTTTAAAATATGGATATAAATATGGTATGACTTAAATTATTCAATGTGCGTGGGTGGGTGAAATATGGATAGAAATATGGTATTACTTATATTATTTGAGATACATAAATTATTTGATGTGTGCATGGGTGTGCGCAGGCGGTGTGTCCATATGAGCATGTCTGCACCTGCCATATATATATGTGTGTGTGTGTGTGTGTGTGTGTGTGTGGTGTGTGTGTGTGTATATATAATATATATATATATAAGAGAGAGAGAGAGAGATAAAATTGTGTCATTCCGGAAGGATTCGAGGCTGAATCCTTCCCACTCAAATACCAACATCTAACGTTCGAATACAAGATCCATTCCGTTGAAGTTGATTTATATTATTTCAAGTATCTATAAACCAAAATCAAGTATTTTGAATACTTTTTGCCCATGCATCAAGTAGGAGAAAAACGACCGCCCTAAATAGTGAGTTGGTTAGTTTAATGGTGTAGAACATTTGAAACCTAACAAAAATTGGTTTGTAGGGGTTTTTAATTATTTAGATCATAATCAAATGGCCGGATCAAGAATTTGTATGTCTAACGACATAGATCTAACCAACTCACTACTTTTGACCGTCCATTTGGCGCCGCTTGATGTATGGGCAAAAAGTATTCAAAACACTTAATTTTTAGTTTTTAGATACTTGATATAATATAAATCAACTTCAACAGAGTAGATCTTGTATTCGAATGTCAGAGGGTTGTATTTGAGTTGGAAGGATTCGCGCACGAATCCAAGTCTCTCTCTCTCTCTACATATATATATATATATATATATATATATATATATATATATATATATATATAGCGAATCCAGTCTCTCTCTCTCTCTCTCTCTCTCTTCTCTCTCTCTCTCTCTCTCTCTCTCTATATATATATATCTATATATATATATATATATATTATATATATATATATATATATAATATATATATATATATATATATATATATATATATATATATCATAAATCTCAATGCATCTAGAACTGTATAATAGTGTTTCGGTTAGAAAAATCAAACTCGTCACACACACACAAAAAAAGTCAGAAATGTTAAACTAATAAAAAGACACAAAACCTAGTTTGAATTCCATGGTGAAAAAATGAATAAATCTTACTTTCTCCAGCTGATGGCGGTGAAGGCAATCCTTCCAATAAAAATGTTGAAACAGCTACAAAGTCCATGCCTATTTAGATAAAAGGGTAAATATGTTAGCATCTAGATTTGATTAATCATTCTAGAAGTGGAAAAGATCATTGTCATCCAAGCCAGCTCCCCATGGACATTGGAGAGCAGTTTTGGAGCAACCTTAGGTCCAGCAAGCTAAAACTAATAGAAAACAGGAAAGAAGATGTTAATATCAAAGCTCATAAGTAATTAAGTCAGGCAACATAGATATAGAAATATGGGAAAATGTCATGTTATGCTAAAGAGAAATATAAGGCAAAATTACTGCTTAACTTACAAGTGTTGTTCATTGAATACTTTAAATATACGCATGATGTGAGAACTTTTTCCTCAAGAAACAAGAACCAATGCATAAATTAGCAACAACTTCAAATCATGAAAAAAGACACTTAGGGAGTGCATTTCAAATGCAATATTTATCAAAACAAAAAAGGCAGTATACCATTCAACATAATGAAGAGAACAGATGTCATTCTGTGTCACAATATGGCATAGACAAGAAAAAGTAGCAACATTCGCAAGTATAAATGAACATCATTATTAAATATCCGAAAGTTAATACTGCATAGACAACTAAATTGTTTGTCCTCCTAAGCTAGGAATATGGTGAGTCACTCAATAGTGAACAAAACAAATTAAAGCAATGAATGCCCTCCATACCATCACAAAACAACAATTAGGTTCAGACATGGCAACTCCAGCAGCTTCAAGTAAATTTCCAAGAAGCAGGCATAACCCGGCAGTTCTTGAGATTCATCTGGAAGGACATTGACATGACTAGGCAAACATGATGCCATCTGATGAATGTAATGCCTGACTAGTCCCTTAGAAAAGAAAACCTGAAAAAATCAAAAAGTTACATAGAAGAAACCAACAATCTATTTAAATACATACTTCATTATGTACGCATATGCTGCTACCTGCTGAACAAAATGCTTGACCAGTCCGTTGGAAAAGAAAACTTAAGATAATGAGAAGCTACCTCGAAGCAACCATGCTGGTGTGTGGGTGAACTTAAGATAATGAGAAGCTACTCCAAAGCAACCATGCTCTGTGTGTGTGTGTGTGTGTGTCTCTGTGTCTGTGTCCCTATATGAATCAAGTAAGATTATCTATGCATGTCAACAATAAGAGACATGGAACAAGACCAAACAGTTTTGAGCAACCCACACAATAGTTTTAGTTCCCATAGTTTTATTGATGGGGACATCTGAGCTTCACTTTTTATTGTATTTCAGTGCATTTATAGTGTACTTCATTATGTATTTCAGTGTGTATTTGAGATGTATCTTATTATGTAGTTGTGTGAAGAGATTAAGGCAATTTTCTAAACTGAATTTGTAGTTGGTTCAGTTAGAAAACTAAATTGCATGGGGAATGTGTTCAGTTAGAACTGAACTGTAGTTTTAAAAGCCTCTCTTACATTGATGTAAAGGGATGCAATGAATGAAAAATGAAAATTCCCTACTTGCCTCTCTCTTTGTGTTGTCTCCTCTAATCCCCTCTCCTGTCTCCTCTCTTTCTCTCCTCTCTAATTGAATGAATGAATGTTTAAAGACCAAATCCCTTTGCCTGCTTCTCATCTCCTTGTCTCTTCTTCTCTCCCTATCTACAATGAATGATGAATGAAATGTTTAAAAAAAAAAAAAGCCTCTTTGCTTGCTAATGCCCTCCCCTCCCTGTTTCTCTTCTCTGTACTCTTCTATGGAATGGAAAGAATGAAGAAGCTGAAACTTAATCTCTTGCAATTCTTACTCTCCTCTCCCTATCCTCTTCCCTCTTGTTAACCTCTTCGCTACCTCGTACAACCTTTCTTCTACAAGGTCATTACCGCCACCAGCAGCAACATTAACCAGCACAGCAGCAGCAGCGGTAAACAGCAGCAGCAGCAGATCAACTGCAGCAGCAGCAGATCAACTGCAGCAGCAGCAGTCTGCAGTAGTAGCAGCAGCATCGACAGCAAATAGCAGCGACAGCAGCAAGCAGCAGCTCCAGCACAAGCAACAACAGCAACAGCAGTAGCAACAGTGAGCAGCGGCAGTAGCAACAGCAATCCAACGCTCACATCAGTCATTTGTTTGAAGATTGATGCTTGAGATCGAGCTAATTTCACTTCTACTAGAGTATGACGGCGAGCTCTATGAGATTGTCTATTCAGACGACCATCCCGACTTTATCTACACTCCGAGTGCCCACCGGTCTTTATTTTATTCCCGCATCAACTCTTTCCTCAGGTGATTCAGGAGCAGCCCTCAGAAGATTTATTTGAAACCGAAAGTGACACTGAGGTACTATCATTGGAACACCTTCAGATTTGATTGTCCCCAGTATGAGATCTTCAGGTATTTCTTCCTTTAAACTTATCAGTTCCTACAGTTGCGAATCTCTATTATATTATCAATCTGTTGGTTGTGTTCATAATAAGTTGAGTGCACTATTTGTTATCTTGTATCTGTTGATATGAACATTACATGTGGGACTTGCCATCTCAGCGCATTGTCATTAATCTTTCAAGTTCATCTCGAATCCTGTTGTATTTATGCAATTTCTTTACAATAAACATTAATCACTGTTTCAAGCTGATAACTTGTAGTCTAGATCGATCCCTTTGTTGGTGAAACGTACTTCATTTACTTTATTGCTGAGTTCCGCACATGTACACACACGTTTCACATCATTTTTGGTATCAGAGCACAAGGTTTAGGCAGGATCACCATGCATTGCGTAAAAAAAAAAGGCTAGTGAATCCCAAATTGCTAATATGAACACCAACTCCAAAATCCTCCAAAGGCTAGATGAAATTTTGAGTTGCATCACTAGGTTGAGATCAGGTATTCAAGTCCACCTCTTATCATCCTGCAATCCAGGATAACAAGTGTCAGGGTCACGAGCACGTTGTGGTCAATTGTCCAAGGCCAGTCATAGTAACTAAAGTTAAGGAACCATCTGTTACAAATCCAGAGGCCCTTCCTCCTTTACTGCAACCCTTAATGTCGTTGTTTGCTCTGGTCATCAGCACCTTCCTCCTCTACAGCCGATACCAAGTCCAGTCAGAGTTGTCATTGATAAACTGTATGTAGCAAACACGAAGTTTGACTCTAAAGAGTTCACTTACCAGGCGGAAGAAACCAGAAGATTCCAACTCTGACAAAGAGAACATGGGTGGTAATATTGAGGAATCCAGTACTTCGAGTCCTCTCGGGGTGATCCCAGTGGCCACAGAGTCTATTCATGTCTTTCCTAAAGACAGTACTTCGGTCCCTCTCGAAGTCACCTCAGTGACTAAGGAGTTCAGTGATATCTTTCCTGAAAAAGTACTTCGTCTCTCCTCGAAGTCACCCCTATGACTACGGAGCTTGATGATGTCTTGCCTGAAGACTTCCAACGCAAGCTATCACCGACACGTGATATCCAACATGTCGTTGACTTAATACCAGAAGCTAGCCTTCCCGACTTGCCACACCCTAGGTTGAATCCTACCGAGAAAACTGAACTTGAAAAGCAGGTTGATGAGTTGTCACTAGAGGGAAAACCACAATTCTTTATCCCAATAAACATTCATGTTTATGAGGACAAGTTTTGGAACTATATAGTGACAAAAGATGTAGAACAGATCAAGGATTTTACAATCTATGGTCAATCTATATCCACAGACTTGAAGGGTACCGTTATGGAAGAAACTAATGTTCTACATATCATAAACTTTCTGCTATTACGGTTAAACCTAGATGTGCTTTCCTTCAGACTTTACCTGTTAGGATATCACTTGACGTCATTAAAATAACAGGTAAATTGTCACACACAGTTAGGATGATTCGCCTGATAATCCCTTTTGATCGAGGTCGTGTATATTGTGACTACTGAACCTAGTGCCTAAAATTTTAATATCCAATAGAGAGTCAAAGTTCCCTACCTATCTTTTGGAAGACTCTTTAGCAATAATAGGCACTAAGTTAAAGTTCTCTACTGCACTTCATTATAGAGTTTCTGAGTCTGCATTTTAGGTCTAAACATCTGAGTCTGCATCATATTTTGCCACACACATGCAAGTTCTACACATGAAAAATCAGTGATACATTTGAACAAGCAACGCTAACTATAAGTTATGATCTGACATCAGGAAAGGAATTTAAAACTTTTTAGTGTTGACATTTTGTGATGGTTCGGATTCGTCCGAAATGGTTTCTCTAGGAAACTGTTAAAGATTTGCATGCTCGTAGTGTTGGACTTTTCAAAATCTTAAAAGAATTTAAATTACAATATTTATGTTATAGATTTGGCATCAGTTCTATTTTCAATATTGAAACTAAGTGGTTTACAACGTCTCGATTATCCATAAACATCCACTGGTTGATGAGCCTTATCCTGAGCCAATTTTTGAGAGTCCTTCACTTTCCCACTTCCAGATATTCATCCTATACAGTAGAGAAAATTGAAAACATTTTAGATGATGAATTTACGATGCAGCTTGACTAGTAATATGAGGTGCAAGAAATAAACTTACAGCCGAAAGAGAGCAGCTCTGCAGTTGACTCGACGGGGTCGAGTTCTCTCCCATCTGGGGAGAATTGATGGGAACATCTGAGCTTCACTTTTTATTGTATTTCAGTGCATTTATATGTACTTCATTATGTATTTCAGTGTGTATTTGAGATGTATCTTATTATGTAGTTGTGTGAAGAGATTAAGGCAATTTTTCTAAACTGAATTTGTAGTTGGTTCAGTTAGAAAACTGATTGCATGGGTAATGTGTTCAGTTAGAACTGAATTGTATTTTTAAAAGCTTCTCTTACATTGATGTAAAGGGATGCAATGAATGAAAAATGAAATTCCCTACTTGCCTCTCTCTTTGGTGTCTCCTCTAATCCCCTCTCCTGTCTCCTCTCTTTCTCCTCTCTAATTGAATGAGTGAATGTTTAAAGACCAAATCCCTTTGCCTGCTTCTCATCTCCTTGTCTCTTCTTCTCTCCCTATCTACAATGAATGAAACGTGAAAAAAAATCAGCGAAGCAGCAGCAGAATAGCAGGAGCAGCGAAGCTTGCAGCAGCAGCGAAAGCCGCAGCGGAAGCCGCCGCAGCAGCAGGTTCAGCAGGCAGCAGCAGCAGCTTCCAGCAGCAGTAGCAACAGGTTCAGCAGCAGCAAGCAGCAGCAGGTTCAGCAGCAGGTTCAACAGCAGTAGTAGCAGCTTCCAGCAGCAATAGGTTCAGCAGCAGCAGGTTCAGCAGCAGCAGCAGCTTCCAGCAGCAGCAGCAGCATCATCATCAGCCCCAACAGCAGCAGCATCAGCCAGACAACAGCAATAGCAACAGCAGCAGTGTAACAGCAGCGCAGCAGCAGCAGCAGAGGCAGCAACAAATAGTGCAACAGCAGCAGCAGAGCGCATCAGCAATATCAGAAGCAGCGACAGCAAAACTACAGCAGTACCAGCAAACTGCAGCAGCAGCAGAGCTGCAGCACAACAACAGAGCAGCAGAAGCAGTAAAAGCAATGGCAGAAATGCAACAACAGCAACATAAACAGCAGTGCCACAATAACAAATCAGCCACTGAGTAATTGTGAATCAACAGAATAGAGAATCAACTATTCACAAATTCAACAAGTTAAGATCAACAAGGTTACGTGAAACGAGCTTCTCAGTAGGTAAAGTTTCTTCAACGCTCAGATTAATAGTTGAATACGCATCAGTTAAATCATCTCTAAAGTATATCTTTATTCCATGCTATCCACTATATGGTGAGATGTGTGACTCTGCAATTCCTTTGATCGCCTATCATTTGCATTGATAATAAACTTGTCATGCATGATATAACTATTGTAATTAGATCTTACTGAGATTAGAAATGTTCAAATCTAGCATGCAATACTTTGTAACATCCATTTGTTTGACATTGTTAGTTTTGAGTTACTTTCCTGCCGAAGATCGTTGTATTTGGTGAAACGCTGTGAGTTTGATCATATCACTGATTTCCTACACGACACGCACACACCCGTTTCACATCATTTATTATATGAGATTTCCCAATGTCAATATAGAAAACATATTTTTAGATTATATATGAAAGGTAACAGTTGCATATTCGCAGTAGGGTATAACCATCAGCATCAGTCCAGCAGCTACACTAGAATGAGAAATTCTTAGATGATGATTAACTAATATGTAATAATGTTTATATATAATCCTGAAATCTCTGCGATCAGATATGGTTCTGGGCAACTTTTTTTATTTCAGCATCAACAGTTCCAAAAGGTTTAGCAATTCCAGATAGGATTTTCAGATTTTGCAGTATAAACAACTATATAAAACACATAATTAATTAAAAAGTTCTAAGTTCCAAAATAGAAAAGGCAAAAAATTATGACATTTTTACAAGATGAAGTTTAATTAAGTTTTGATTAATCTTGTATCATTATATAATGTATAGCTCTGGTGGAGCATTGATTTCCAGACGAATGTATGTGTGCATGTGTATGAGCTTGTATATGTGTGACGCATTGACTAGTTGTGCCTACAGTTGGTGATTAGAAGCTTACGACCTGTCTCAGCATAGTTAGCCTACTTTGGTTACCATCAGAGAGTGAAAACAAATATAGGGTGTACCTAAGAAATATACCTCTTTGAAGTATGGAAGGTGACGCCAGAGAAAAGGGACAGAAAGCAATTGCAATGAGAAACTCCACTGAAGATCTATACCCGAGCAGTTACATGAATGCTGAGCAGTATGAGAAGAGATGAGTACAAGAACATGCTCAAATGAAGATACATCTGCCGAAGCTTCTGGTGTCTTAGCACTATGCTGCATCAACAGTATTTCAATCAGAGAAACAAATTACACGACTATAGTAGAACAGGATACATGCTCAAGTCCATTTATGTTAAAGAGAGGGGAAAAAAGAAATTAGAGAAGGGATCAACTAAGAGTGAACAAAGAATATTTAGAAGAAAAGCACCCCATAACCAATCATAAAAAGTTTGTAAGATATGTATCTGGTAAAATATATTAGATGTGTGACAATATATACTTGGGAAAAGTACCAGCCCAGTGAGAAGGATGCCCCGCAACATAAAAAAGACTTTTCTTTGCAACAGATGATCTGCTACTTTGCAAACCCACGGAAGATCTGGATTCATTAGGGTAGCCGCTGTCTCCAGCAAGATGATAGTTGGCATGCTAGAATATTTAGATGGCATCAAAAGTTGTCTCTTCAGAAGATCCCTATGCAAAGATTTTAAAAAAAAGAAAAGATAAACAAGGGGAAGAAAAAAATAAACAAGTAAATTAGCAACTTTTGTAGATATCACTCTGAACACAAGTTCCCCAGTTGACAACAGTTATAGAGTAATTTGAACAGGTCCCAAGCAAGTTACTACTATAAGAAGAAACTTTGGAATTATCTAGCTTCTGAAATCAGAAAAAATTGCAATTTTGTCAAGCACAAAATAATCATAATGAAAATGAAGATAATTTGAAAAGACCAAAGAAGCAAAAATCATATACATCTAGATTTATATAAATTCATCAGAAAGCCCTAGTTTATCTAGCCAATAGTGGCTTTAGAATCTTGCAATCACCATCAGCATTGCATCCAGATATCAACTTTGACAATAATTCATCAAAAGCCCTTGATGCCTGAGATATAATAGGCTAGACGAAATCCACAGAGTGATTCATTTCTTGTTCTTTAGGAGTTTTGCCTCTTGTTATCCACTGGGCCTGTTTATAGGGGCTGACACATAGTTATGCCAGCTGCCTCTTTTATCAAAATCTAATACTGCCCCCCATGACAGTACTCCTGAGTCCTGAGCCAATCAGGCCTCAGTCCATGTTATCCTTGAGGCTCACACCAAAAGCAAGTGAGCTTTATGTGTTTTCCTAGTCAAGTAGCATTAAGCCATGCTCTATAAAATACAATTTTAATCCATTTATTTTAAGACCCATTTTCCAGTTATTACTTATTATAGCAAACAATTAGAAAATATAGATTAGCAGAGTTAGTTGATGCTATAATTAGACGGAATGTTAGTATTTTGTGTGTGCAGAAAACTTGAAAAATCTAAAATTACAGAGCCTTGGGGTTATAAACTTTGGTATACTTGTAGAGATAGAAATCGTAATGGGGAGGGTGTGATCATAGATAAACAATTGCTTGAGGATGTAGTGGTGGTTAGGAGAAGGGGTGATAGATTTTACTAATTAAACTTATTTTAGGTAGGGAGATTTTTACTGTTATTAGTGTCTATGCACCTCAAGTAGGACTTGATGAGTCAAGTAAGCGTCAATTTTGGGAGGATTTAGATAAGATTGTGCAAGGCACATACTCATTAGAGAAAGCTTTTCATGGCGGTGACCTCAATGGGCACGTAGGAACTAGTCGTTATGAGTTTGATAGTGTACATAAAAGATTTGATTTTGGGTAAAGAAATGAACCAGGTAACTCGATTCTAGATTTTGCTTTGTCATATGATTTGATCTTAGCGAATATTGGTTTAGAAAGAGAGTCTCACTTGATCACTTTTAGAAGTGGATCATGTGCGAGCCAAATAGATTTCTTTTTAACTAGAAAAGTAGATAGAGGTTGTTGTATGGATTGTAAGGTAATACCGGGTGAGAGTATAGTAACCCAACATAAACTCTTAATTTTAGATGTCCGAATTAGAAGGAGATTTAGAAAAGATTAAACGTAAGTTAAATCTTAAGATTAAGTGGTGACGGTTAAAAGAAGGTAACTAAGGAGTTTTGTAAATCGAGTAGTACATGAAGCAGATTGGAAAGCCCAAGATGATCCCAATACAACATGGAATAAAATTGCTAGCTGCATTAAAAGAGTAGCTAAATATGTACTTGGTGAGTCACGGGGTGGTGCTCCACCATGTAAGGACACATCATGGTGGAATGAAGAGGTAAAAGCTGTCATTAAGATCAAACGAGACTCTTATAGAGATTTGAAGAAAAATTGTGATGGAATGAGTTTTGAGAGGTATAAGCTAATCAAGAAGAAGGCTAAGAAAGCTGTTCGGAATGTAAGAGCTAAAGTGTACAAAGAAGTGTATGAGAAGTTGGACACCAAAGATGTTGAAAGGATATCAATAGAATTGCTCGAATAAGGGAGAGAAAGACCAGAAACTTATGTACTGTGAGGTGTGTCAAAAATGTGGATCAGAAGGTTTTACTTCGAGATGAAGAAATCAAAGAAAGATGGAGAGAGTATTTTGACAATTGTTCAATGATAGTTCTACTTAAGACTTGGACGAGCTTACCATTCAGTGCCAGAATATGAACCATAATTATATGCGCAGAATTAGCGAATCTGAAGTTAAAGAGGCCTTGAAGAGGATGAAGACAAGGAAAGCTGTTGGCCCGGATGGAATTCCTATTGAGGTATGGAGATGCTTAGGAGGTGGGCGTGAGATGGCTGACAACCCTCTTTAGCAAGATCTAACTAACTAAAAAGATACCAAATAAGTGGAAGAAGAGTACCTTAGTACCTTTCTATAAGAACAAGGGTGATATTTATAGTTGTTCAAACTATCGTGAAATAAAACTCATGTGTCACACCATGAAGTTTTAAGAAATGGTAATTGATCACAGGTTAAGGCAGACTGTTACAACATCAGAGAACAGTTTTGGTTCATGCCGGGGCGATCGACGACAGAGGCTATTTATTTGCTTAATCAACTTATAGAGTGATTTCGAGATAGGAAGAGAAATTTACATGTGATCTTTATTGATTTAAAAAAAGCTTATGATAAGGTGCCAAGAGAGGTATTATGGTGGACATTGATGAAAAGGGGAGTCCCCATCAAATATATTAACATAATTAAGGATATATACGATGAAATAGTGGCAAATGTTAGAACTTGTGGAGGCATAACAAGTATTTTTTATCACAATTGGATTACATCAAGGATCTACATTGAGTCTATTCTTATTTGTCATAGTGACGGATGAGCTTACTAGAGCTATTCAGGATGAGATACCGTGGTGTATGCTATTTGCTGATGATATTGTCCTAGTCGATGAGACGAGAGTTACGGTAAATGCCAAATTGGAGTTATGAAGGCAAACTCCAGAATATCGAGATTTTATATTAAGAAGGGCCAAAACAGAGTATATGAAGTGTAATTCAGTAAACGAGAAATCCGAGATTATAGTATTGTGAGACTAGATGGACAAGAAATACCAATGAGCAGTCATTTTAAGTACTTAGGTTATATTATCTAAAAGAATGGGGAGATCGATAATGATGTCAATCATAGGATCCAAGCCGGTTGGTCGAAATGGAGGAGCGCAACAGAGTTTTATGTGATCGTAACATTCTGTTATGAGTGAAGGGAAAGTTTTATCGGACTGCTATTAGGCCAGCTTTGTTATATAGCACAGAATGTTGGGTTATAAAGAGATATCATACTCAGAAGATGAGTGTAGCAGAGATGCGCATGCTTCGTTGGATGTGTGGTAACACGCGGAGAGATAAGGTGAGAAATGAAGATATTCGTACTACGATAGGTGCAACCTCTATAGAAGAGAAGATGAGAGAAAATTGCCTACGATGGTTTGGTCATGTGCGACGTAGACCTACAGATGCGTCAGTCCGGCAGGTAGAACGTATCATTTAGGACAAGTTAAAAGAGCGCAGGGGAGACCGAAGAAAACATGAATGGAGGTAAAACGACAAGATACAGAGGATAAAGGTCTTAGTGAAGGCATATTGCTCGATAGGAATGAGTGAAGAAAGATGATCTATGTGCCCGATCTGGCGTAATTCTCTTTTGTTCATGTAGCCTACCCCAAATACTTGGGACAAGTGGCTTAGTTGTTATTGTGGACTAGCTAATTCCATTTTCTACCTAGCATGCGCACATGCACGCAAATAAGCACATTAGTGTTTGTATATACATGAGATGGAGGAGGGTGCACACACACAAGGGAACACATACACACCACACACACAGAGAGGTTTAAATAAGGCACATTCTCTTCGTACTCAGGGGGATAAGTTCTTAAACCATTCTTCCTAAAAAATAACCACCCCTCTTCACTAGCTTCATAATCCACTAATGACAAGTTCATCACATGTAAGTCGTCATTGGCACGACAACTTTATCTTCCTCAATAATTGATACAGTTGTAACATCTTCAATTTTTCAACACTCCACCCAGAGCTATATCCCAACAGAAAGGAAAAACAAAAGCAAAACAAACAAACAAACGCCACCCAAACGTGCGCGTTCGCCCCCCCAACCTACACACACACATGTTCGTATCACTACGTGATTTAAAATGTAAATCGCATGTCATGTTCAATTCATTCATTAAGTACACACATTTTCTTATCAGTACGTGATTTAAAATGTAAACCGCATGTCATGTTCAATTCATTTGTTAAGTGTCAATGCCTTCTATTCCCTCATCATCATCATCACCACCACCACTAGGGAATAGCATGCATACAATGGAACAACATCTTCAATGTCTTCCATCATTTAAACACCCCCCAACCCACCCCTGGCCTCGACCCACAGACATGCCCCAAAAGAAAGGAAAAACAAATGAAAGGGTTCCTTCTTTTCCTTCTCCCATATCTTACCCGTACTTGCAACTGCCTCCCCCCCCCCCCCCCACACAAAAAAAAAACACACACACACACAAAAAGGAGAAAGAGAGAGAAAAAGAAGTAATAATTAATATTAAACGTAATTTAAATTATCGATAGTATTGGCCAATTATTTCTAGCATCAATATCGTCTGTGTCGGTCATCAATATCAGAAATATCAACCACTTTGAGAATCTCCGCCTTGAAACCAGCTAGTATTATAGGTTAATTAAACCAATACAATGTTGCAGATATATATGGGGAATCATCTGATATCTGATACCATGATAATAACACACAAGCACATGTTATATTATTGTAAAATTGTGTCCTAGTGACTTATTGTAAAATGTAAATCGCACACTTTTTCTTCCGCTTACCACTTGAGTTTAAAATCATTCCATCATATGTATCATTATTATTGCACGGACTCATGTTAGCATCGGGGCTCCTGCGAAATAGTTAGTGATGCATCTGACAAGAGAGTACTCGAGACTTCTCTGCAGACCATTTGTTGCTTTTTCTATGTTAAACTTGTTTCCGAATTAGTGGATTGTTGGCTGATTATAGAGTTGACTACAGTGCACCATAAGTATTCTTATGTATTAATATGTATTCTTATGTCAAAAATAAAATATCACAGCATAAAATCAATCCATCTCTCATATGCTGCCCTCCACTCATTAAAACCTTTAGGATCATGTGACTCTAACTTCAAAGTTAACCCCTTCAGGGAGAAGCAATAGTCTAGTCTCTCGCACTTGGGACAACAGAATTCTAGTTTCATTAAATTTCTGAACATTTTTATGTGGGTATTGAGCTAATGAGATGATATGAATATGCTCGAATTCCGCATGTGGGTGTGTTTATGTGCTAGAAAGAGAAAAAAGAATGGGATAATTGGGACAACTCAGCCTCTACAAGATTGATTTCGATGGGTTAGACATGGCAAACCCTAGAACTTCCTGTTGCATAAAGCTGGCACAAAAGACCCACAGCTACTTCAAATATATCGACAGAACATGTAAGCGAAAAGAGAATCTCTGGTGAAAGGGGAGGAGCAGAGAAGAATCAGTTAAAATAAAGCGCAAAACAGCAAACTTTTTTATTAATGCTACTGGTAAAATAGTTTCTTGTTGGACTTTGGAATATACCTTTCACAGCCAACAAGCAACAAGCCTTCCATCCAAGAAAAAAGTAAATTCACCTAACTCAACAAATAACAAATTTTGGGAAAACACTTCCATGAAACTCACAAGTATCCTACAATATTTCATTTTTTAATAGAAATTGATCAACTGGCTGCTCAGAAAATATAGACAGACATACCACAGACAAGTAATAATTAAATAGACACATGAGGACCTGAGGGTTTCAATGTTAGCTTAAAATATTGGCCCTTTCATGTCAAAGTATTTAAGAATACGGGAAATATAAAATGTAAGGGAAGAGAATCTGAGGTCCTGATTAGTATCCAGAAAACATTGTTTTTCAACTATACTAATATAGCAAACTGAGAGCAGGCCTAGAGGCTTGCTTTGATTTTAACACTAAAATTTTAATTTACGAATAAAGTGAATCTGTAGGGTGCAGAAAAGAAAAAGAAAGTCTTTGTCCAAATTTGTAGGCTGCTACAGTAATCCCTTTATCCTCCAATCATTGTAAAGTCTAATACATTGGCAAACTACCACATCATATTTTATTGCTTTGATCCATATTCATTTCGTTCTATCCCTTGTAATATCCAAGAATGGCCCTATCATGCTAATTGGTACCCGTGCTACTATTTTTTCCTTTTTTCTTTATTTTTTTTTTTTTTACTTCTATAGAAACAAAGAGTAAGTCATTCTATTGCACGATTTGGGTGAAAGTTAATGGTATTCCTAGAAGCTTTGTTGATTGATAATCCCTTGGCCGCAATATGTTGATTTGGCAAATAATAACCACGATAACAATCTCATAACAATGTAAGATGTAATAAGGCAACTAGTTCATTTCCCGAAAAGAACATGATATCAATGAAATACATACTTTCGTAACCACCCTCTCTCATGTTTCAAGGGATAAAAACTTAATTTAATAATCTTGTAGGTATACCATACAACAGCTCAAAAAAATCCTTATTATAGCTATTACACACTTCATATTAAGAAAATATTATTAGTATTTTAGAGATAAGCCACAATTTTAGAAAGCTTCGCCAAAGCAGTCTGAAATTCTGGGAATCAACGCAGGATGTGCCTCACCTGTTATGGTGGACTGCCTTCAGGCAAAAATATACCAGCTTCTTAACTCTAGTCTCCACCATAGAATGCTTTGCAATGTAATCCTTGTCTACAAAGAGGTCGACAATACTGCCTGTGAACAATTAACATTGTCAATGATAAGTACATACTGCACTAAAGCAGAGCATATGCGGCCAGAAACAATCAAAGTGAACTAGTATCTAAAGTTAAGGTAAAAAGTAGATATTGAACCAAACATGTGTAGAAATGTTTATAAATTAGTGAAATATCACAAAACTAACACAGGCAAATACAGAATTCAATTGCATGAGAAGCATAGGCCAAAATATATAAACCATGCAACTCGTGTCCAACAAGATATTCTGATTTTCTTCCTTTAGAACTATGATGTCAAGAGAAAAAGCATGTTAGAAAGAACAAGAATGACCACCCAATAAAGGCAGCTACACCCAACTAAAGTTTGTTAAACCATCATAGTATAATTAGTCACAAGGCTCCCAACTTATAAGGCATTCTTCACCCTTCTAAATGCCAGCCCACTAACCCTGAAATTTTCTTCATTAAGATAGTGAAATACTTACCTAAACTTTTAACAATATCCTAGAATTATTTATTAATATGAATAAGATGCAAGATGGACAAAGTCATGAACAATCACCATCAAGTTCTAACCATGCTTTAAGTCTCTTACTGCAATAATTATATGTTGCACTGTGGCAACTTCTACAATTGTCATTGATGTGATTAGACCCTTCAGGATCTGGATAGTGGGTTCCCAAATATTCTAGAACTCCAGATATAGTTATTGTCCTAATTATATAATAGAAAGAAAATATGAAATGAATGAGGTAATCATAAAATAGGTTTATTTCCCAACTCCAAAACAAATCTCTAGCACGAAGCGAGAGTGCAGGAAAAAGTGAGGGGGTTGGGGAACATGATGAAGAGCTTGTTGAATATATTCTTATGCAATTGTCAAACAAGTGGTTCCTAATTTATGATTGATCCTAAGTAGCCAAAGTGAACAAGGAGTACATAGGAGTGATTATTCTCTCTGCTAAGAATCCTTTAGGATGGTGAGGATGGTCGGTTGAGGATGGGGCTCATAGAATCAGAGCAAAATGGTTAAAGGGGAGAAGTGTTTCTGTAATACAATGTGATTGTAGGGTACCTATGAAGTTGAACAGAATATTTTATAAAACAACTACTGACCAGCCATGTTATGGGTCAAAATACTGGGAAATTGAGTGGCAACCATGTCTAGAAAATGCAAGCTTTTAAACTCAACTTCTGGAGTACATATGAGTGTAGGATACCCATGAAATTGAAGGGGAAGCTTATTTTATACGTAGATTGATTAAATCACTAAAAAGTATATGAAACTTATGTACCTACAATGGTTATTAGATTACAAAAATAGTATCTACATCTTATTTTAGAGAAAAAATGGTTTTTCAGAAAAATAATGCATGCTGTCCAGATTTGAACAGAGGTGAAATATGGAAGAATAAGAAGAAGAAGAATCTAAGAGAAAGAAGTGGATGATGATAAAAATCTCACTCTTCACCACACACACACAAACAAACTGAAGCTTACCTGTTGCCCACTGCAAAGAGCACTTTACCATTGTGCAACAATAGCACTTGCTATCTATACTGAACTTTGTTACTTCTCTTCAAGGCGTGTTTGGTTGCAAGGAAGTGGGCGGAAGTAAGGAAATGGGGAAGTATAATTGCTCACTTCCCTATCTATCCAAACACCGGAAAAGGAAAATAAGAAAACCCTTTTTCCTATTCTCTTTTCTCTTTTACACAACCATTTCCTCACTTCCAGAGTGCTACAGTTAATTTTGTGATTATGTAAATCTCATTTGTAATAAATTATAGCACAAAACAGTTAATTTTTTATCATGTAAATCTCATTTGCATTCTAATTACAGTCCATTTTTTATTTTCTTAATTATTTTTTATTTTAATATTATTTTGTGGTCAACTTTGTAGTCAATTTTTCCACTTTCACTTCCACATTACCATCCAAACACCGGAAAAGACATAACATTTTTCAAAACACACTTCCCAACAACATCCAAACACCGGAAAACTTACTAACCAATTCCCAAGTTCCAAAGAGAACTATTACCACTTCCTCACTTCCTTACTTCCTCACTTCCACCCTTAACCAAACAGACCATCAATAAAATTCCAAAATGGTAATTGAATTGACATGTTAGGATTCCATAATTTACATAATTACAGACCCAATTAACTGAAGTGGCCATTAAGATTTATCTAATCCTATTTTATTTTACAAAAAAAAACTACTAAATCTAAGTAAGTTAAAAAGAACTCCATTTAATAAAAATATTGCAAATACCCTGTAAAACTGAAATTTAATTTCATGCCAAAATCAGTTTCACTGCAGCTCCTTAATGTCTTGCCCATGAGTCTATCTTGCTATGACACATGAAGAAAATTCATCAGAAAAAGCTTCTCCTTTCCCTTTACATGGGTCAACCTTCACAAACGATGATGAATGCCAACAAATGAACTTCTGATGGTGGGAAGATGCATAGAAAACGTGGTGATAGTGATGGTTTGATACCAAGCTTATGTAACTTAGGGGTTACTAGATTATGAAAACAGGATTCAGGACTTGTTTTAGAGGAGAAATTTTTTGTTTAAGGAAAATCAATTATGTTGTCCATAACTGCGCAGAGATGGAACAGTGGTAAAGAAGCCCTACTCTTCACCACAAATATTCATCATTTCCTATGATTCCCATCAACTTCAGCCTTTACAGAGGTTACTACATGATCGCAGAAAATGACTCTTGGAACACCATAACTGATAATAAACCTAACTAATCTAAGACCTCACAACGAACTTAGTTGTTATTCTCTACTCAAAAATTGAAAGCCAAAATAGTAACCAAATTTAATTCTCAGCATTCCATACGGAGCCTAATTAACTAAACCAGCTATTAAGATCCATTCAACAATATCTTGTCTCAGAGTATTCTGCTTAATAAATATTGCAAAGACCCTCTAGAACTGAAAATTACTTTGATACCTGCATCAGAAAGTTGTGAATCTGACATAGAAAATAACCCTTAACAGAGACGAATGGAGAAGAGGGATTCATGTGCCAACCCCAAATGTCTGCGGTAAATGTTTCCTTACTGTTGTTGTCACCCCGTCCTGAAAATTTAGACAACCAACTATAGTCATGGGCCAATGCTAAGGTACATGGCAAGCACTACACTCATTATTTAAACATATCACCAGTCTTCTGAGTGGATCATGCTGCATTTTCCCCACATGAATAGCCTTTACAATCAAGCTCTGTTCCACATATTTAGGGTCGGACAACTAAACCCACATCGGAATTACTCTTATGAACTCCTAATATGGATATATGATGTCACATCAAGGTTTTCACAATCATTTGTTATGTCTTCTTTTATAATTTATTTTAAGTCTCCCCCTCCACTTGTCTTACCCTTTAGCATAGATCCAAGCAGTAGCGTCAATGGTATCTTATAAGATTTGTATCCATCTCCTTTCTGCCATTGGTATCATCAAGACTTCAACTGTCCAGAGGAGCAAAAGAAGCAGACATGCTCATGATTTAGCAATTATCAGCTGCCCCGATATATTTCTTTTGCTTCAAGAGAAATATAAGCCAAATGCAAAGAACCGGCCAAAGCAGTGAAGTCTTGTATTAAAAATATGTTGTATATGCATATACTTCATGTGGCAGGAGCTCAGAAGGAAAAAAATTACGGTCAAATGATGAGGTTGTGTCAGATGAGTACAAGGAGTAGAGCTGAGCAGTTCCTGTCATATATAGCATAAATTCCAAAAACTAATAGTGGATGATACAAAAGTAAACATCAGGATCCAACTATGATGACCTTGAGTTTGTATGATTTACAACACTTGATCAATAATGACAAACTACGATGGCTTTATAAATAAATCCATGAAAGGAGATCAGTTAAATGAAAGGTATTGACGTACCTCTCAATGGAACAAAATACAGTAGCAACCGACAAGCCTCCACGAGAATAGTAACATCATTATCGTTGCTCGCCGTGAAGAAGAAGAGCAACTGGGGAAGAAACTCTGAATCAGAACTGAAACATTGCCTGATTTGACAGAGGTATTTCGGAATGTACTTAGACAATGACTCAGGTGTTAAAATAACACAATTAAATTCAACAATAAACAGCAGAAAAGATGAAGACAATATTTCAGTGAATTTATAAACAGAAGTCAAACTCACGTGTCTGCATTTTGGCAATGGTCTCCAAAAGTTAGATGAAACTGTTTCCGCACATTTGAACGTGCAAGTTCAGCAACTCTCCTCCCTCTGAAGCATTTCTGCAATTATAATTAGTCAAGTGCCACACTTTACAACCAAGAAGAATCAATGTTGAAAAAAACTAGCTTCGAAGCCTTAAAAAATAGCTTTGTAGGGTAGCCCTCCTTATATACTATGTAGCCCTCTAAAATAGCTAAGATACAATGTAGTTATCCTCTATTTTAAAATAGCTTACGCTCTTTACGCTTCTATGTAGCGTAACTACGCTATGATATGTTTTTTCATTACTTGACTTAAGTGGGTGGTTGTGGGGGCTTTCTTAAGATAGCTAAATCAGCGATTTAGGGCTTTCTTCTCTCTCGAATGAAGCCTCATCTTCAGTGGTGACACATTGCAATGAAAGTTCAATGATCCATTAGTGAGTCTTAATTTTTAACAACGAGTCTTAATATCCTATCGAGAGACCTCAATCTTTTGATAGGTAGCCCTCTTCAATGTCAGTGAGCCTTAGTCGGCACTGGTGGATTCTGAGATGGTTCTTGTATCCGGGTTGACCAGGGACAATGCACATACTTTGTCTTCTTGCCAAAAGCATATTTCATGACGAATACACAAAAATGGCTATGATTAATATTGCATGCAACAACAACCAAAGAATTCATTCCAAATTACACATGTTTGCCACATGAACTCATTTTTCTTCATTCAGATGTTAGCTGCCATCTCTTATTTAAATTAGCAACTACATATCCTTCTTTACTATCTTGATCCAGGTTCATTTTGGCCTACCCCTCGTACTAGCAACCCATTCATTCACATTCTATCACTTCAAATTGACATACTTCTATTGCACAGGTTCAGACCATCTCAAACAATTTTCCCTGATTAACTTCATATCCTTGATGGAAGCTCTCTCTAACGCTTTTCCTCATAAAATACTTGATTGGAGCTCTCTCTAACTTTGGGATAATTATTTCATTTTTATCCTTTAGTAAATTGCAATCATCCATTTCAGGATGATCAACATTCTCTTTCAGCTACTCTTATTTTCAGCACATATTTTCTCTTAACCTCCCAACACTCTAACCGTAAAATTGATCTAACAATTGTGCTCAAAATTTTCCCTTTCTGTAGATATTTTAATGTCACAAGCAGTACTCCATTAGCAATTCTCACTACGAGCATCCTGATATAATTCTACTAACAATATCTTCATTATCAGGTCTAGTGATTCTCTCAGCATCCACCTGGCAACATGCTATGAGTTTTCCTTGAGCCAGGGGGTCAAAGGGTTTACATCTTCTGAGGATACAGACATAAAACCCTTCCTCAGTTTTGGCTACTTGGAACCATTTTTAAGAGAGGGGTAACCATGTTTATTTCATAGCCCTAAACTTGTTACTAGATGCTATTGGAGCAGTGGCAGAGCCACAATTTTTCTTTAGGGGGGAGCGACAGATAACCTTTGAAAACTACTGCTCGAATATAGTTTTAAATAAGTTTAAAGTTATTAAAATATTGATATAAAAAAATAAGACAATAGCTAATAGGACCAACACCTAATGCAACATCAATCAAGGTGTCTGCCACCCTCAACATTTACATTTCCATCATCTATCCTTTCTTGAAGAAGTTTTAGGATATAAATAGTACAGACAATTTATATGTTAAGAGTTAGAACCTCTATTAATTTAAATTTCTTTTCACTTGAATCTAATAAATAAAATAATAACTTTAATGCTTAAAATTAATTATAAAATATTTTATAAAGTGAATATCATTGATACATACTTCTCTCTTTCTTTATCTAACTTTCTTAAATAAAACTAAATAATATAATCCAGAAGCTTATAGTGTAATTTAAACGTAAAATTTTTAAATGGATATGATTAGTGCACACCTCTTCCTCTTTCATTGCTTAATTTTGTCAAGTTTATAATACTTTCATATTAATAAAAAAAATAAATTGTTTCCTTCCATAAATCTTTTCCTGATTGATAGAAGTGTAATTCGCACACTTGAAAGGCAAGACTCAGAGAATAGGGAAATAATTTTAAACGTCACTAATTAGACACCCAATAGTTCACCCATGAAATCGACTAGTAGTGGGCCTAAACCTGCATGTATCCGGGTATCCTAATATATTAGCGGATTAAGTGTTCTTATTTATTGTCCACCACTACAGGGGAACCTAAAATTTAGGACCAAAATTGGAATGTGATAATGTTGCTTTCATCCCAAACATGCAACTACTAACCGTTGGGGCAATCTTTCCAATTTAGTAGGGTCATTCGAAAAAAAATCAATGCCTAGCATGATAAAAAAATTTCAGCTTTTTTTTTATTTTGTGTGTGTGTGTTTTTTTTTTTTTTTTTTTTTTTTAGTTGTGGGGGGGGGGGGGGGGTTCATTGCCCTGCTTGACCCCACCCCCGACGCTGCCTCTGTATTGAAGGGGTGAGTCATTTAACTTGTGGGTTTCTAAGCCCACCCTCAAGGCAAGCTAAACCATTTATATATTGGTTGAGGTTGTTTAACCATTGACATCAAACACTGATTGGCAAACCAAGCCCAAAACACTTTTAACCCTACTTTAACCCGTTGCAAATAAGGCAAAATTGTAAACTGATCACTTTTAAGGGCGTTAGTTTGTCTCAAGGAATTTCAGAATTTCAATTCTAAAATCTGAAATTCTGTGTTATATCCCTATCCCTATGCATGATTTAAAATATAATGTTAGTGAAACTACAGAATTGCAAATATTAAATTCAGAATATAGCTACCCCATTCCCAAGAAAAAATAGAAATTAAACTCATCCAAATTTCTCATTTTTCCCATAGGAAAGTGAGTTCCCGCCCTTCTCCTTTTCTCTCTACCCCCTTCTCATTCCCTTCAACTCATCTCCCTTCTTCTGTCCTCTTCGCTATCCTACCACCGCCTTCTCATCCTCTTAAATGTGACTTCGGATTGGGTGGATAATCGGGGACCCATTACCATCCATGCATCCTACTATTCCAAACCTATTAGATTAAAAGGGTCTCTCCATAATAATTCTAGATTAAGGTGGCTTCGGAATTCTTAAGGTGGAACCGGTTAACAGTATAAAAGTTTGCAATAGGACCTCCCACATTTTTGCCTTCATCATCGTAATTACTAGGATTTATGGCTCCTCTGGAACCTAAGGCTTCAAGTGGCCAAGTTAGACCACTACAGCTACCTCCTCGTTAACATAAATGTTAGAATTTGCTTTATTTTTCAAGAGAAGATGATGGTCAAAGAAAATCCAATTGAGTTGGCGAAGACAGCGGCTTGAAGCAGAAGAAGCAAATCAAGGTGAAGCAGTTTCCTTTTCAGGTGATTGTGAGTTTCCTTTTCAAGAGGAGTATGAATAAGATTTAATTCATATTCAATGAAGATTTGTTTCTAAAGATTAAAGGGTCTAGAATTCTTTTAGATCAATCAACTCCTAATAAGATTGATCAAGATTTTTCAAGCATCCAATGGCCAAGATCATCTCATAATCCAAATAGGAGTTGTATTGTAAAATTCTATAAATAAAGAGTTATAACCTAAGATTTAGGTGGAGCAGAGGAGGAGAATAAAGTTATGGTGAATAACAATGTAAGGCTCTAAAAAGTCAAAAAGACCCTAAAAAGCCAAGAAAAGAAGAGCAAGACGAAGGTGCATAGAGAGAATGTATACTCTTATAATCTAGGCGTAGATTCAAAAGGAAGATGAATACTCTTGTGTCATCAAAGAGGAATGTTAGATCTCTTTATATCAAGTTTATTAATAAAGCTCTCTCAAATTCTCTTCCCGTGGACATAGGTTAAGTTTGGGCCAAACCACGTTAAATCGTGTGTTCTTCTTCTTATATCTTTTAATATTCATCTTATGTGCTCGAGGTAATCGATCTCATGGCATGCTTGAGGTCGTCGGTAAGGATCTCCGTATCTCTCAGCTATTGATATCATAGTAAGTATGGTATTCGGGTTATGCAAGCAACAATTGGTATCAGAGTATTACAATTTCGTCACAACAAATGGTATCAGAGCTGATGGTATTTGTTCAAGACTCGAATGCTCTATATGAAGAAAAAGATGTCAAATCGATGGAGTTCGGCGGAGGCATCAAGATGAAGAAGACAACAAGAAAGTTCAAATTTGTTCTATGGTAAAGATCAATGACTTTTGAAGTATATTAATCAAGGTGGAGTCGTCAAGGCTCAATGATGCTCAAATCTGAACACGGTAGACGCAGAGGTGATGATCAGATCATCGCCAATGGCGGACGACAAGACGAGCTTGATGAGCTCACGGAGGCATCGCAAAAGGCATCCCATGAAGTCTCGCTGCGGCAGCAAGTCAAAGGAAAAACAACAGAGGGTGATGAAGATGATCAATGGATAAGATTGATCGAAAGGAAGATCGCGCAATCGTAGTCAGATTCAGACGATCAAGGCGTCGAACCCCTATGTTTTTCGGCATTTTGGATGCAATGGTGGGTGCAGATCGAGGAGATTCCAAGGTTTGGTGCACACTTTGTACAGTTCGGTAAAGGAATCGACGGAAATCACGGTCAAAGTTATGACGGACTAGTCGTGACACGGTGAGATTATTGCAGGCATTGGTGGATCTATCAGGCTTGAAGATCATCAATATCGGGGCAATAGATCTGGCAAACATCAATGTAGTGGTGGATGGCAGCCCTAATTAATGGAAAAAAGACCATGCAGTGTTTAGCGGGAAGACCCGGTAAGACTATGGCAGTTATGTGAAGACAGAAAGTCTCAAAATTAAAACATTGATGGAAGGTGAACCATCACCAAGTGATCAGTAGAAGTCCATGGCACGACAAGCCCCTGAAAATGTTCGTGTAAAGTTGGTAAGACTATGGCAGAATTAGAGGCGGACTGCCTCAAGACCGGTAGGGCCCCCATGGCAGGGAAGGCATCACAAAGCGGAATTAGCTGGTGGCGGTGGTGATGCAATACAAGTTAAGGGAAAGAAACTAGGTCATAGAGTTTCAATGAAAAGGTTAAATGGAGCTCACTTCGAGTTGGAGCTTCAAGAAAAACTGCAACGAGTCTAAGAGTTGCAGGACGACTACATAAAGGGTGCATTCAGGCAAGGTTCGAGATGACCCAAGGCATGGCGGTGAATCCGCCAAAGGCCCCGGGGAGAGGGGGCAAGATTAAAAGCTTCACGATATGGTTAAACCAAGGAAAGAATTAAGGTAGTAATCCAAAATCTCAAGTTATTTTGCTAAAGGCTTGAAAAGCAAGTCAAGGTGGAGATTGTTAGGATTTTGCCTTGTTTTTCAAGAGGAGATGATGGTTCAAGAAAATCCAATTGAGTTGAAGAAGACGATGGCTTGAAGCAGAAGAAGCATTTCTAGGTGAAGCAGTTTTCTTTTCAAGAGGAGTATGAATAGGATTCAATTCCTATTCAATGAAGATTTGTTTCTAAAAATTAAAGAGTCTAGAATCTTTCTAGATCAAGAAAATCAACTTCTAATAGGATTATTAAGATTCTTCAAGTATCCAATGGCCAAGATCATCTCATAGTCCAAATAAGAGTTGTATTATAAAATCTTATAAAGGGTTGAAATCTAGGATTTATGTAGAGCAAAATAAAAGAATAAAGTTGTGGTAAACAATAATGTAAGGTCCTAAAAAATCAAGAAGACCCTAAAAAGGCAAGAAAGAGAGGAACAAGGTGAAGATACATAGACAGAAGATATACTCTTATAATCTGGGCGTAGATTCAAGGGGAAGGTGAATAATCTTGTGTCATCAAGAGGAAGGTTAGATCTCTTTGTATCAAGTTTATTAATAAAGCTCTCTCAAGTTCTCTCCTCATGTACGTAGGCCAAGTTTAGGCCGAATCACGTTAAATTGTGTGTTCTTCTTCTTATATCTCTTAATATTCATCTTGTGTGCTCAGGTAATCCATCTCATGGCGTGCTTGAAGTCATCGGTGGGAATCTCTGTATCTCCCAACTATTAGTATCATAGTAAGTATGGTATCCCGGGTTATGCACACAACAATTATTGTCGGAGTATATCAATTTTGTCATGACAACAAATACACAGCAGTTTTGACTCAGCATCATCCTGTATCCTACTTTCTCCCTTCTTCTCTTTCCATTTCCATCTCCAGCATCAACTGTCCCTTTCCTTCATGTGTCTTTGCTTGTGCATTGATGCTAGGATTTATAACAATTTCATCTTTTGCTTAGTTCCAAAGATATGTCTTGATTGTTAGAAAAATGATGTCTTGATTGTTAGAAAAATGATGTCTTGGTTGTTACAGTTTGCAGCAAATTAGGTCTATTTCCACAACAAAGTCAATAAACAGGAAGAAAGAGACGCCAAGATAGCGATGCCAACTGCCAACCTGTATCTTGATCGCAGCAGAAGTCTGCTGCCTCAACTCCAACCTCCGCTTCCTCTCGACCCTCGCCTCCTCCAGCAAAACCTGCCGGTCCCTCTCCTTTGAGCTTCGTCCCCCAAATCCACTCTCTTTCGAGCCGTCGAATCCCCATTGAAGAACATCCTTCGACAGAGAAACAAGTTTAGCCTCAAATCAGCACTAAATTAGATCTAAAAGGCTCGAAATTAGGTTATTTTGCACGAAATTTGTGCGCGGGGGGATCGAGGAACCGATCGAATGAGCTGAAGAGATCGGATCAAACCTGGAATTTTGAACAAGATTGGATTGATTCGATGGGGGGGTCGAGAAAGAGAGAGAGCACGAGCGCGCAACGACTACAGGAGAGTTCGGAGGTCGCTGGTTCCTAAAGTTTTGTAGGCGTTCATTCTTGAGGCTTTTTGGACAGCTTTTTTTTATATATATAAACCCCTTAAAAAAAAAATTATTTCTAAAATTAGTCCCAAATTTTCGTATTTTTAAATTACCCGTCAAACTCTTTTTATTTCTAAAATTATCTCTATCGATAATTAAAAGAATCAAAAAAAAATATTCTCAGTATATCAATTAAAACTTTAAGAAATCTCAAATCTACAGTTTATTCTCTCCCTCCCTTCACCGTTTATTCTCCCCCTCCCTCCCTTGCCTCCTTTCTCTCAAGATATATATGTTCATTGATTAAAAAAACATCATAGTTTTACAGAGAAAACAGTAACATAGCCTAAAATGTGTGATTAAATTTCTTGTTGTTTTTAACGGAGGAGACTCTTCTTCTCGTGGTTGAGGATCAATGAGCAAAGAAACATAGTTGCAGCAAAATAAATTCTCATCCGGCAGTGCAAGCACAAGCTGAAGTTACTTGAGTCCTCAACCCTCAAGTCCATTTCTTAAACCAGGGAGAACCGCTAGCGAAAAGACATCTCAAATCTGTAACGGGATTATCGAGACTTCTTGAAGCCGTTTGCATCCCTGTTCCTCTGATTGATGGCAACCCAGCTATAGATTGAAAGAAAACAAGAGCTTAACAACTCTAAACATACCTCACTACTTCAATTCTTTTTCTTGGCTGTTTTACTCACAAAAATTCATTTTTGATTATGGTATACAAAGGGGGAAATGATCTAGAACAGATTACAAGCCCAATACAAAATTTGAACCTTGCAACCAAATATGCAACAAAATCATGTCTCACAATAACATAACTATACAAACATCCCATCCCCAAATCTCGCAGTCCCATCCCTATTTTTTTTCCAGACAATGCACATAATATGCATATATGAAACACATTAAGCCCATAATTAATTCTATTTCACATGTGGCAAGATTCAAAAAAGAAACGTATCACTCTCACCAAATTAACCTAGAAAGCAACCATAGATACACCATTGAGAGCATCATGGTTGGCCCAGCAACCGATCACCCTCTCGTGAAACAAACTCAGAGCTCTCTCCCATTCCCGGTTGCCTCTCGACCTTCGCTGCCCTGGAAAAGATCAGATTAAGCCTGAAAAGGAAGAGCGTGACAGAGAGGGGCAAGTCAGTGTAAGATGATGGCAAGCACATCGCAAAAGCAAGCTTGAGAGCGAACAGGTAGAGGAGCGCGGCAAGGAGCTTCCAGTTGTTGTGGCTGCCATGGAGCCTAGTGAGAGAGGCGACAGGGGGGAGAGAGGCAAAGGTGGCAGCATCGGATAAACTGTAGGAAGAGAGGAGATAGAGGAGATAAAATACATCGGAAGAGTTTTTTAAACTCATTGGAAGAAATAGCGCAGAGATCGGACTTCAGGGGAAGCGAGAACGCAGCTCGCAGCAGGCCAGGGACAGGGATCGGTCAACCGGTGTGCACGATGTGCACAGGTGCAGCCCAGTCAACCTCCCGATTGACCGGGGCTAGGGAACGGTCGACCGGGGCGGTCGACCTACTGGCATTGCTTTGCTCTCGGTTGGTCCCGGTCGACCGACCTGTCGACCGTAGGACAAGGTCGACCGACCGGCACGGTTGACCGACAGGCGTTCTGCTCTCTTGAACAGATTCGAGTTTCGTTTCTGATTTGGAGACGAATCTAATAGGGGTTTCCTAAATCTCTGGGACTCTCTGATTATAAATAAGGGTTAAAGCCCTTATAAATTGTATCCCTCTGAAAATCCTGTTGGAAATTCCTTGAAAATAAGGAACAACTTGTAATTGATTGTTGAATCAATAAGATCACTCTCTCCCTTGCCCCGAGGATGTAGGCAAATTGCTGAACCTCGTTAAATATTGTGTTGGCTTGTTTTCTCTCTTGTTTCTCTGTTCTTGTCATGTGGGTACTTCTTCAGCGCATCTATCTCCGTTACTTGGGTTTCTCAAGTTGGTTGTTACCAAGAAGGCACTAGGAGCAACAAGTGGTATCAAAGCATCCCAGGTTCATCGTGGGATCATGTGTCGATTCCAAGGGCATCGGTGGCTATTTGGCGAAGATCGTGTGTCGATCTCGGAGCAGTGTTGGGACTGTTTGTGGGATCGTGTGTTGATCTCAAAACAACATTTGTATTGCTCAAGGAATCAAATTTGGAGGAGTAGATCGCTTCGGAAACTCTTCGAGGGTTTCAATTTGAAATAAAGACCCTATCTTTATCTAGTTTTTTTATCTAACTCTATTTATTTCTGCATCGTTTGAGGAATCATTTGAGAAGATGGCTGGAGATAATACATCTATGGTGAAAACTGTGAATCCACATCCATTGAGAATTTATGTGGTGAAGTTTGACGGAAAGAACAACTTTGGTATATGGAGATGTGAGGTAATGGATGCATTGACGGCATCAAATCTCGAAGACACTCTATAGTTGGAGAAAAAGCGCGAGACTACTACTGAAAAAGGATTAGGACAAGATGTATCGAATGGCGTATGACTTGATAAGGTCTTGTTTGACACAAAACACCAAGTATCATGTGTTGCATGAAACATCTGCAAGGCAGCTGTGGAAAATCCTGGAGAAAAAATATCTGACGAAAAGAATCGAGTCGCGGTTGCAGTTAAAGAGAAGGCTTTATCGCTTCAAATGAAGAGAGGACTCTCCATTGATGAACACATGAATAGCTACACAAAGCTTCTTACAGATTTAGTTAATATGGATGTGAAGAACGATGAAGAGAATAAGGCGGTGATTCTATTAAATTCCATTCCTGAAGAAGAGTATGAGACCTTTACTCTTATATTGATTAATGAAAGACAAATACTTAACTACGTGAGGTGTCTGCTGCTCTTATGAATTATGAAGTAAAGAGGTAAGACAGATTGTCTTCTTCTGGGAGTACATCAGCAGAGGCGTTGGTAGCAAGAGACAGGAGTTCCAATCGGAAAGACAGAGGTGATAAGGAAAGATCAAAGTCCAGGTCAGGTTTCAGAGACCTGAAAAAGAACCAGTGCGCCTTATGCAAAGATCTAGGGCACTGGAAGGTCTATTGTCCAAAGGCCAAAGGTAAGAAGAAGGAGTCAAAAATCGAGGCAAATCTCGCACAGGTGGCCAGTACTCAAGTTAGTACTTCACAGGCGGATGAATCAGACTCATCGATATTTTCTTTCTCCGTTACTATTCCTGCTATTGGTTACTCAGGTAATTCTGAGTGAATCTTAGATACAGGAGCTATCTATCATGTATGCCCGAATAGGGATTGATTGTCTAACTTTGAGAAGCTAGATGGGTGCTCCGCTGTAATGGGTGATGATCATCTGTGTAATGTAGAAGGGATAGGTATAGTCCATATCAAGATGTTTGATAGGATAATACAACAATTGAAGGAAGTGAGGTAATATACCTCAACTCAAAAGGAATCTTATCTCAGTTGGTGTTTTAGAAACGTTGGGTCTTGAGGTTTCTATACGAGATGGTGTTCTCAATATGACCAAAGGATCAACGATGATTATGAAGGGTGTCCGCCAAAATAATCTCTACTACTTGAAGGGTAGTACAGTTACAGGTCAGATGGAGATTTTTATTTCTTCAGATGATATTTGTACACAGGTCTGACAGATGAGGATTGGACATGAAGGAGAAAAATCTTTGCAAGCTCTAACAAATAAGGGATCATTGGAAGGTGCATCTACCTGCAACTTGAAACTGGGTAAACACGACGTTCTGGACAAGAAGAAGGTGAAATTCAACACCATTACTCACCACTCAGAAGGTGTTCTTGATTGTGTTCACGTAAGTATTTGGGAACCTGCCAAGACTGCATCACTTGGAGGTCATAGGTACTTTGTCTCTGTTATTGATAATTTATCTAGACATTGTTGGATATATCCCATGAGACAAAAGTCTGAAGTATAGGTATGCTGGTGAAGTGGAAGGATATGATGGAAAAACAGACTGGTAAGAAGACCAAGGAGCTACAAATTGGTAATGTTGAAAGATACAAAAACTAATTCCCATAATTTGGCCAGAACACTGGTATTGGTACTCACTTCATAGATAGAATACATAGGTTGGCTAAGTAAATAAATCATTTCTTGCTGAAAAAGGCTCAGTGTTTATTGTCTAATGCACGATTAGACAATTTATTTTTACCTGAGGCGATTGTATATGCTAACCATGTCATAAATAGATTGTCATCGAGTGTGATAGGAGGTAAACTCCTTCAAAATTTTTGGTCTAGAAAAGCTGCTCAAGATCATGATTTGCTGTAAGAATTTGGAAGTCCGGCCTACTTTAGTGCCAAAGATGGCAAGGTGGATCCGCGAGCAAAGAAGTTTGTGTTTTGAGTGTCAAAAGAAATATGAAAGGCTACAGGTTGTGGGACCCGAAAAATAAGAAGATTGTATTAAATCAACATGTCACATTTGATGAGACTTCATTGTTGAAGTCTACTATCTCTCAACAGGTGGAGAGGATGAAGACCAAGGATATATCGCAACAGGTGGCGGTTGATGCTACTCCACCACCTTCAGTTTGTTCGGTATCAGCAAGGATTTTACCGAATGTGATACCGGATGGAGATCATGTAGCCAGTTTTGATGCTAAATACGTTGAAGACATTGATAAGAATGTCGAATTATTTGCAGCTATTGGAGCCAAGATTAATCCATGAAGGTGGGTGAAGAAGCATGAATCTCAAGTTGGTGACCTCGACAAGCTCAAATTGAAGGTCATTGTTCTCCATGACGGTAGTAAGGAGGTTCACATGACTCAATTAGTTCGGTTCGCTGTTAAAGATTCAGTCACAGGTGCTTGAGCTCAATAGAGTTCATTTTAATGGACTACGGTTGGCTTGATCCCTTGGGTAAGGTACGTAGGCAGCCGTAAAGGCGCAACCATTTGGTGATACAGCCCGTATAAAGCTATTTGGTGTATATGGGTTCTTGAGAAGTTGATTGGGACTTCACGTAGAGGTGAAGGGTTGGACTTCACGTAGAGGCGAAGTATTGTGATCTCGATGAACGTTTGATCTTTTAGGGAGAAGATAGTTAAGCTTGCATAAAGGGGGTGCGCATCCAGATTGCTGAAGCTAATGATGGTGTTTTGTGTGCTCTACTCAGATTTAGTTGGACCATCTTGAAGACATTTGGACTGGAGAGCCAGTCAGTTGGAGAGTCAGTATTCGCTCATGTTGGATTCTTCTTAAGATTATTTGGAATGGTGTTTCATTCAGTTGCTGAGTTGTAGACACGTCCGTTGGTCGGCTCATACGATATTTCTCTTCAGTGGAATGTTGGGAAGGCATGTATGTTGCATTCTGTTTGGATAGTTGAGCTGAAGTTAGAATCTTACAATTGATATTGGAGCTTGGAGAGCGTTACCTGAGGGGACGACAAACCCAATTTAGATCTGGTGAGATCAGTGAAAATCAATTGTATGCGTGACGGCAATTCATTTTGAAGGAACTAGTTTCATCTGTTGGCCGAGATCGTGTGTCGATTTCTTTCGAAGCGCTCAAGCTGAATCGTGTGTCGGTTTCGCCGAGATCGTGTGTCAGTTTCGCCGAGATGTTCGTTGGAGATCGGCTCAGATTTGAAAATATTCACCGAGGTGGAGAATTATAGGGAGAGAGGAGATAGAGGAGATAAAATTCATCAGAAAAGTTTTTTAAACTCATTAGAAGAAATAGCGCAGAGATTGGAGTTCAGAGGAAGCTAGAACGCAGCTCGCAGTAGGCCAGGGATAGGGACCGGTCGACCGCCCGATCGACCGGCGTGCACGACAATGCACAGGCACAGCCCGGTCGACCGCCCGATTGACCGTGGCTAGGGAACGGTCGACCGGGGCGGTCGACCGACTGGCACAGCTTTGCTCTCGGTTGGTCCCGGTTGATCGGCCGGTCGACCGTAGGACAAGGCCCGGTCGATCGGCCCGGTCGATCAACAGGCGTTCTGCTCTGCTGAACAGATTCAGTTTTAGTTTCTGATTTAGAGACAAATCCAATCGGGGTTTTCTAAATCCCTGAGACTCTCTAGTTATAAATAAGGGTTAGAACCCTCATGAATTGTATCCCTCTGAAAATCCTTCTGAAAATTCCTTGAAAGTAAAGAACAACTTGTAATTGATTGTTGAATTGCCAAACCTCGTTAAATATTGTGTTGGCTTGATTTCTCTCTTGTTTCTCTGTTCTTGTCATATGGGTACTTCTTCAGCGCGTCTATCTCCGTTACTTGGGTTTCTCAAGTTGGTTGTTGCCAAAAAGGCGCTAGGAGCAACAGAAACACTCCCCTCTCTTTTCGGATTTTTTTGGATCATTTTAGAAAGAGCGGGAGAGCGTCAGATAGAGAGAAGAGACAGAAGTAGGAGTAAATGGGTAATTTGATTTCAAATCTATTAACCACATCTGGCAATAAGGGCATTTTTTTAATCAAATTTAAGAATTTGAGGGTAATTTTAAAAATATGTAGATTTGGGGGTACTTCAGAAATAGAGAAGATTTGAGGGTTTATATTAAAAAAAAAACCTTTTTTAGATTTGGGGGGCGGCAATGAAAATGGGGAAAATGATTCCCCAATCTAAATGGGGAGATCTCAGCCGCCCGTGTTAAATACAGACGGTTGACATTAGTCACTAGCAATATCATGTTTTGATCTTAATCCTCTTCTTTTATTGTCCAATACAAATTATAATTACTAACACATCACATCATTGTTGGGAAACTGGCTGAATTTCACAAGCGAGTAGCGAAAAAGATGAACAAGAAGGAGGAGGGGGGAAGGAGGCTGGAGAGGAGAGCGAAGGAGGGGGCAGAAGGAGGTTGGAGGGGAGAGAGGAGGGCGGTATTGCTGCTCTCTCCTCTCTCTCTCTCGGATGAAGACAGACAGACAAAGACGGACAAAATTTACATAAGAGTCACGAGAAAACATCCCTTCAGTCGGTTTTTAATATAATATTAATGAAAGTGTGTGAACAAAAATTAATACGTACATGATTATGATGCCTTGTGGGAGCTTCGAACAAGACTACAGTTATCAAACAATCAGCTTTGAGAAAAGGACTAATGTTAGCTGTCAAACAATTTGCCTTGAGAAAAGGACTAATGTCACTTTTAATTCCAACTCCTATCTGATGAAAAACTATCCTAGTTATTATAATTATTATGTTCTTCTTGTTCGTATCCGAAATAAAAAAAGATAAAAAAGAAAAAAAAGAAAAACAAGCAACTGATACTGTCTAAGAAGCAAGCTTTTCATACAACATGACACTACCTTCCCCTCATTTTTGTGGGTTAAAAATTTCTCCTTACTCGGAATTTTACACACTATGAAGCCTTTTGTTCTCTTTAGTGAAATTTGATTTTTTGGACGGCTAGAATCTCCCCCAAATTATCCAACGGTTGAGCATCACAAAACAGATCCCAAAACTCTCCAAATAAAAGAAAGGCCGAATTGCATTAAAATATATCATACTTTTACCAATATTCTGGGGAAGAAAGAAGAGGGAAGAATATTCTAAGTGTAGCCGTGTCCAAAAATATAACGATACACTTGTAATATTTTGTGGAGTGCCTTCATCACTTTTTGGGATAGCAATATCCGTTCCCTATGTAGGGGTGTTGAGTGAAAAAAATTAAAGAATAAAGTACTTAAATGTTTCAGGAAAAATAATAGAGTATATATGTGTATCATTGATAAAACTTTAAGGTATTTTACTGCAATTTAGCTTAAAAGAAAAAGAAAGAAAACATAAGCAATTCGTGCGTTCAGATAACGTTCGTCTCTCAACTCCTCAATCTCCTCCTCCTCTGCTGCTGGCGGCGGCGGCGGTCCAATGCCGGGTCTACAGCTACTCCATTCCCCCAGGCCCTTTCCATCCTCACCCCCAAGTCGAGGTCAGGTCCTCAGAATTATATCTTCATCTCCTCAAAGTTTAGACTTTTTCCATGATCTCTGCGATCTGTTTCTATTTCAAGTAGCTGCTCTTGCAATTAAACTACAAAATCGAAGGAATTTAACCACTAGAGACCCACATGTTTTGAACTCGGAAGCAAAATTTCTATTTCTCAGTTCAATTGGGGGTTCTCTTCTCGTAGTAGAAATTTTGAAACTTTTCTAGAAATCCAAAATTCAATGTACGCAGAACTTTGAAAAAGTTGGGCATGAATGAACGAAGAAGGCTTGGAGGATGGCAGACAGTGATATTCATGCATGTTATTTATTATGCTTTCCTTTCTTTCCATGTAGGTTGCAGTTGCAAGGAGCATGTTAGTATTACTACTGTGAAGCCCTTTAGTTTGGTTACTTCGACCCGTATGCAAAACTGTCATGCTAATATACACACACATATTATGGAAGAAGGTAAACCCAAGGACTATTATTTTACTGCGAAACGATTGATTTGTATATAGATAAGTGATTTCTGCATTCGATTCTTTTAGTGGAAACACTGTCATGCTTGTAAATGGTAAGTCTAACATCCACTGCAACCATTCGAAATACCTTTTCTTCTTCTTCTTCTTCTTTTTTTTTTGAATCGTTTTGTTTTTTTGAGGATCCATGACTATCTCAAGTGCATACATCCTGTCTACAATTTCGTTCAGTTCTAACGATGATGAAAGCCTTAGTTTGTGACTTGTTTATCCCTCCCTCTCTCTCTCTCTCTCTCAGCATTTTTTTCCTTTTAGCAATTATCTCGATTCCTTCATATAACGCCGATTGTTTTACTTTCATAAAGTTCCCTTTTAGTTTGAATACATTAATTTTAGTATGAATTTGTAAGATTTACTTAGAATTGGGATTGATTTTAAGGTAGGGTGAATTTGTTACACATTGATTGGGAATAGTATTAATGATATTCTGATAAAAGGGAAAGTTATATTACTAGTCGTCAAGTGTGATATTTAAATTCTCAAGATAATTCAGGACGTTCGATGCTGGGGTTTATGATATTTTGATAACATGCTAGTAGTTTGAAAATTTGGGTTGCGGATGGAATGTGAAAGAAATGACTAGGCAAGACGAACACTCACTGAATTCCTAAATCTAATGCGGTGAATTCCTAAATCTAATGCCCCCGCAATATAGTCAAACACCACCCCCCCCCCCCAAAAAAAAAAAAAAAAAAAAGAAAAAAGAAAAAAGAAAAAAAAGAAAAAAAGAAAAGAAAAGAAAAGAAAAACGCCGATTGTTTTACTTCCATAAAGTTCCGTGTTAGTTTGAATACTTTCATTTTAGTATGATTTTGTAAGATTTACTTAGAATTGGGATTGATTTTAAGGTAGGGTGAATTTGTTACGCGTTGATTGGGAATAGTATTAATGACATTCTGATAAAAGGGAATGTTATATTACTAGTCGTCAAGTGTGATATCTAAATTCTCAAGATAATTCAGTACGTTCGATGCAGGGGTTTATGATATTTTGATAACATGCTAGTAGTTTATGATATTTTGATAACATGGAATGTGAAAGAAATGACCAGGCAAGATGAGCACTCACTGAATTCCTAAATCTAATGTCCCCCATGATATAATCAAATGCAATTGAGGTATAGTATAAGACTACGTAGCACGGGCACTTCTTTCATGAAAGTGATGTCTGTGTTATTTGGTAGCGAAAAGTACATTGACAAGTTTTCATAAAGCAAAGTCAAAGGCATACCGTGCACCAAAAAAGAAGAAGAAAAGAAAATAGAAAAAAGAGGACTATAGACATTGGCCACGTTGGCATAAACATTATATTATTTCCTTTTCAGGATTGCTTCTTTACTTGCTGTAGTTGGCATTGTTCTGAAAAATTGGAAATGCTTTTAGTAGTTGATTGCTCTGGAAACACGGGCAACAAAGTGATTTTATCATAGTATACAAATATGGTATCCATGATACTATTATTAATTGCTTGAAAATTGTAGTTATGCCATATATAAGCTTTAATTTATCCAGTTTTGATTTATTTTCTGTAGATTATTGAAATTTACCTCTGTTTGTTTGAAGAACTTGGATAGTGTTGAAGAGACCTCAGCCAATGACAAGAATTGTATTAAATTAACCTTCTATTATTGACCAGATAATTTTTTCAGTTCCCAGGAGGAACATCATTGCGTCCCTGGTGTCAAGTTTTATCTTTTCACAACTGGGTTCTCATGAAGTAACCTTAGCCAAGCCATCAATTGGATTCAGGGAACATATAGATATATTTGATGGCTATTCATTTTACTATCCCAAGAACTGGATCCAAGTCAAAGGAGCTGGTGCGGACATATTTTTCAGGGACCCTTTTGTTCTCGATGAAAACATGTCTGTGGAGGTATCTTCTCCTTCATCCTCTAGGTATAAAAGTGTGGAAGATTTGGGGCTGCCTCAGGCAGCTGCAGAGAAGGTGCTCAAACAATACTTGACAGAGTTCATGTCTACTAGACTTGGTGTTCGGCGCGAGTCCAACATTCTAACTACATCCTCGAGAGTTGCTGATGATGGGAAGCTCTACTATCAAGTTGAGGTAAGAGTCTCTCAATGCATAAACCTCCTACACATATAGGTTGCTCTGCTGAAAGATTTGTACCTACAGCTATATATCTGTAAGTGCAATTGCTGCAGACACTTTTATTTATTTTTTCGTATTGTCATGTGCTTTGCTCAACTCGTTACACTTTGGATACAGGTGAACATCAAGTCATATGCAAATAGCAATGAGCTGGCTGTTATGCCACAAGACAGAGTACCTCGTCTTGAATGGGACAGGCGATATCTATCCGTCCTTGGTGTTGGAAACAACCGACTGTATGAGTTAAGGTTGCAAACACCTGAAAATGTTTTCGTGCAGGAGGAAAAGGAACTGAGACAAGTTATGGATTCTTTCAGAGTTCTTGAATCAGTGAAGTAAAGCGATGCTTACCATCATTTCTTGGTAAATTTTCTGTCAGAAATTTCTTGGCTTTTTAATATTTATTTTACTCAGTTAAAGATGATTAGGGAATTAAATAACCTTTACTGTTGATGTTACAGAAAGTGTCATATGGTTAAGTTCTTCGAATAGCTCATAAAAGACAATTGTTTAAAATTCAGCAAAACCAAGAGAAGAATGCATGAACATTTTTCAAACTTCGGATACGACATATAAGAAGAAATGAAATTTATCAGTTATCAGATAACTAATTGTTATTAAAATCAACTCGATGGATGAAGAGGTATATTGGTTATGAAGAAAGTTTATAGGTAATAAAGAATGTGCGTATGAGGTTGTCAGGGAGTAGATTCAGATGGAACGTGCATCCAGTTGTAACATGGTGAGAGAGCGAGAATTAGTTCTGACTATTTAGGATTTCGGGCCATGAGTTGTATCCAAGTCGTGGTCTATGCCTCAAAAAGATAGTTGTATGAAAGCTAATAGTTTATAGTGATCTGCCGCCCCTCAGATGTTAATCATAAAACTGCAAGCAAGAAAACATTAGATAAACCTTGAATCAGTATATTTAGGTTCTTCCAATCTTGAAAAAGATCATTAGCCCTTAGACCACAAATGGAGAAAGCATGAATACATGAATTGTAATAGACATCACCGCGGTTAGGTCCAATAAATGAATTTGCTTCGCTTGCTAATCCATTTATTCTGATATGCAATAGTATATTCCAACCGTTCAATCTTATGAAGAACTTCAGATCACCGGAAACTGGAGGGATTTCGAGTTTGAGCCCCATCTTTCTTCTCCAAAAAGAAAAAAAAGGAAAAACCTGCTGGTAGTGTTGATGAAAGTGGAAGAGCACTTGGGTTTTAGGTTTAACTATCCTTGCCACTTGCATGCTACTCCCTGTAAACCATGGTTTAATATCTCGGTATCACTATGAGAATCGGTCAATGGTTTTCGGTATCAATATTAGCAATATCTCGTAGTGGCAATATCCATCCCAATGTTGGCTGATAATATAGAGTAATATCATATCGGGTATCTCAAAACCTAATATATATCAAACTCGGCCTATATTTGAAACCATGTTGTAAACTTTTAATTCATTGCATAGATATCAACTCCATAACAAACGGAGATTGCAATCGTATTTCTGTTTATGGCGATATTACAAGGTCGATAAGTATTTCAAAAATATTCTGAATATTCTGATTTATGATAATTGAAAGTTGTCTTGAAACAGGAAGATTGAAGTGACATTGTACCTGCCAAAGATCCTAGGTGAATGACAAAGATCCGCAATCTACCGTTGGCCCAAGAAAAATTGGAGAACGAGAGAGGTAGAGAGAAAGTTACGCTATCGCTTGGTTTCTTCCTCAAATTACCTTGTAATGAAATTATGTGTAATTTTGGATCCAAATCACCTATATCAATTTGTTTTTGTGAGCTCAGTTTGTATTCGAACATTGGTTTTTCAATTAAAACCTTTTGAGATGAATAATAGCTTTACTCAATTTTAAATTTACCAGTACTGGCAAAAAAAATTTAAGCAAATTTAACCGTCAACTCCCATTTTTAATGGGCTGAATTGGGCCATCTTTCAGTACAAGTCTAATTGTGGCCCACTCCTGATTCTGGGCTTTAAACATTTTATCATTGGGCTGTTGAGTCATTCTATTGCATTGAGATGGGTGTCTTGATGAGTTGGGATGTTGTAGAAGTTTCCAAATGAATATTACCTTCTCAAAATAATATATATGATGTAATAATTGTAACCAAAAAAAAAACATGGGGAAATATAATAGCAAGGTAAAATAAAGTTTTGATACCTGAATATTTTGTTTAATAACCTGCTACTAATTCCTTGTCTGCTTCTGATAAATTAAAGAGTAATCTCTCACATAATGCTATAGAATAAATTATAAAAAATTACAAATCCTATAGGCTAGCATCATACATAAATCTTCCAATATGATTCATGTTACTTTGACTCTCTGTTTTTATCATGAAATTTTATTCTAAGTTGAATCCTGAATATTATTCTATAATAATGTAGTTTGTAGTATATCTACTAAACTCTTGGTCTCTTGTTTTTCATGATTTACGAATAACATTCAAACGAATATGAATCAGTATCTTTTTTTTATATTCATATTATTTTATTATAATTTTTCTATAAAATATTCAAAAAATGTGTGTTTTGCGTATTATATTTTTGCCGCGTGCAGAATGTAAAAAGGGAGGTCATCATCATCCCATTATCCTAAAAACCAATCAAAATGTTCCATTGTGGGTAAAAACTTCGTCAAGATCAACTCCAAAGTGTGTTAACTTTGTTACCTTTAATGCTCTCCTAATTGATTGAAGACTTGACGAGCGTGTTTGGTTTGGGGAGGAAGTGGGGAAAAGCGAGTGTGAGAAAACTCATTTTCTCACTTTCAGTGATTGTTTGGAATCGAAAAAGGAAAATGAGAAAACTCATTTTTCTTTTTTTCCCCCTTAACAACTCTTTTTTACAGTATAATTTTCTCACTTGCTTGATGCTATAGTTAATTTTGTGATCATATAAATCTCACTTGAGTAAGTGATCAACTTTTTTAATTTTTACTTTCACATTGCTAACTAAACACTGAAAAACACAATGTAAATTTTCACTTACATTTTCAAATTACAATCAAATATCGAAAAACATATTTATACAAATCTTAATTTTTTACATTTTTCTCACCGTTTTCTCTTTATTTCTCATTTACATTTTTTTCTCAGACTTGCAACAAATGGAATGAGCTTTAACCAAAAAAAAAGTGACTTGATGTAAGAATTGAATGAAAGAAGCCAATTGCATGAGGACAACTCTGAAGTTCAACATAATAAATCATGATTCATTCCTTTGGAATCTAAAATTACGTCACCAGTGCTGACGTATGAGACTGAGGTCAATTTATGTTAAGTTTTAATTAGTTTGTAATTAATGTTAAGTTTTAGAAACTATCAAGTTTTTTCTTTAATTTAATCTATGAAATTATAATGGAGAAGACAGCAGTCAAATTGGCACGAGGTTGGCGCAAGGTAGGTACCGTGTCACAAACACATGTCAAATTTAAACATCTATACTTTTGAGAAATATTAATTAGAGAGAATCCCAAACTTTAGAAAGCATAATTGCATCGTTTTAAACCGAGAAATAGTACCTACATCTCTGCGGACTCTCATCACATCAACAAAGAATTTTGTTTCAACATTTTCCAATCATGTTTCCTTTCAAAAAATGGTCTTGGACTTCTATTTTTTCAATTAATTAAAAATAAATTCAATTAAAAATTTATTTTCGTCTCAGCCCTAATTCATGTCAGCCACGTGATCCATTTCAAATTAGACTCTACTGTATAACTAACTCATATTTTTTTTTCTTCAATTTTATCATTTTTTCAGATCTGGCCGATTAAATTTTCTTTTTAACTTTGTCTCATCCATTCTCTTCGTCATCTTCATGGATTTCGTCGATCTTCATCATCAATCATCTCGAGATGATAGATTTGATCATTTTCGTGATGATTTTTAAGATTTAGGATTTGAGTTTTTTATTTGATTTCTACTGGATGATGATGATGCTGAAATGGTCGCCAGTGGCAGAGCCGGGGGGCGTGCCCACCCCCCCCCAGCCGGAAAAAACCTTTAGCCTTTAATTTCTGCCCCCTTAGGCTCGCCGCAGGGGTCGAATCCGGTCAGGCACGGCCTGGAGGCGACGACGAATTATTCATTGCCGATGAATTGTTGCCACTGAAGACAGACGATTGTTAGTCAGTCACCACTATCATCTTTCCTTGCGGGAACAGCGGGTTGCTATCCTCCGCCGTCAGAGCACCATACCACACCGCCTCGAGTCCGGTCACCGTCGGTGAGATTCAGGAGGAAGAGGACTAATCTTCTTTGAGCCTAAGGTGGGTGAGGGAACTATTCAGATTTTAAAGACGGGGGCTCGATATATTTAAGAGGTGGCGTTTCAAATCCGCGAGTTTTTCTGTAGCAATTATCACCCGCCTGCATCGGGCCCGCTGGTCAGTGAGGATGTGAGTACAAGAGAATGGGGTTTTGTTGTGGAGTAGTTTCGCTTTTGTTGGGTTCAGTGCGCTTGAGGTTAGGTTACCACTGTTTTGGTGGCGGGCCATCAAGGACCTAAGGTCAAAGTCCTTGCGTTGTGAGGAGTGAGGTAACGTAACGAGTGGTGACGGGAACGGGGATGTTGGGGTCTCGTTGGGATGTAGGGCAGTTGTCTTGAAAGAAGTCAGGCACTGGAGGATGGTGCGTTCATGCGGGAGTAAAAGAGCCAAAATAAAACATAAAAATAAAGAGAAAAAAAGTGAAGTAAACAAAAAATAGAGAGATTGTATCACGCAACTCCTAATAATTAGCCATTTTTTATACTATTTCCCACAAATTAAATATTTGATCCTTTATTTTGGCAGCCTTTTGTGTTTATTGCATATAATTAAGCAGTAGTATATATTAAAAGAATACTGATTTAAAAAGTTTGTCGCAAATTAAAACCTAAAGGATATAATTATGAAGGTTCACATATGGAAGGTCTTGCCCAAGCACCCAACAGTGTCTCAGGACGTCGGGCCTCTCTGAGACTAAAGGACTTCCTTAAGAGCTCTATCGACCCCTCGAACTATGTTGAAGTGCGCAAGCACCGCAACATCGTGTACTTCAAACCCTACCCGTTATTTTGTGCCCCCTCATCTTTGAAATCTTGTCTCCGCCACTGATGGACACAACCCTTTTATGTGAGGAATGCTACTCAAGGAATGTTATTCATGACCTGATTTCGATTTTGAGGGATCTAAGATTTTAGAGAGGAGTTACACAGTGAGAGAAGAGATGGTCACACCATGGTTGCAGACCTTATGAGGACTGCGACCATGAGGATTGCAACCATGGTCATGAGAAATGTGACCATGGTTGCAGTCCTCATAAGCGCTCTAAAAAATAAAGTGAACATGAAAATGATGTTTTTTATGTGAGGATTGGGACCCCGTGGTCGCAGTCTTTTATATAAGGATTGCGACTCGCAGTCCTGAAGTTACAAATGTAGTCAAAGTTCTCACAAAGACACAGTTTTCACAAAGTTTATATTGCAGTTCTCATAAAATTCTTATAAAATTGCAGTCTCAAAGTCAAAATCGCAGTCAAAGTCCCAGTTCTCACAAAGTCGTAGTAGCAGTTGCGAAGCGCTTTCAGTTGCGGTCTTGATTGCGGTTAATAGTTAAAATATGAGTATTTTAGTCGTTTACATTTTTGTGATTAAACCTCCAGTCAAACATGTGTTTACAATTTACGCCCGCAAAAAAAATGAGGCTCACGTGAAGAAAATTTGTAATTGA
Source organism: Agave tequilana (assembly GCA_038442645.1). Taxonomy (NCBI): domain Eukaryota; kingdom Viridiplantae; phylum Streptophyta; class Magnoliopsida; order Asparagales; family Asparagaceae; genus Agave; species Agave tequilana. Next base: position 49,595 of record JAVJIF010023168.1, read on the forward strand.
GGTTATTCTTAATTGAGTTTTACTATAGGGGGTTCCACCAAAAATCCCCGGGTTCTGCCCAAAATCATCATGAATTCTATCCATGGTGATTCTCAAAGATTAACTCGGTGTTTTAAAACAAAAGTAGAGTATATTCATTTGTTTCATATATAGGGTCCCTTTAGTTGTCATAAGTCGCAAACTCTTTTACAATTATAAGTGAGTCACATGCAAGTAAGTTTTACGGTGTTTGGTTGATAATGTAAAATTGTTAATGATAAAGTATATTGTGTTTTATAGTATTTGGTTGTCGTAATGTATAAGTCGTAAGTGAAAAGGTTGACCTCAAAACTAATTGTTTGGTTATTTAAAAATATTAAAAAATGTCAATAAATAATAAAAATAGTAAAATTAAGATATTAATTATAAAATAATTAAAAAGTCAATGTTTTTAAAATTAATTTATTAAATATTAAATAATTAAAAACAATATTAGTAAGCATTAAAAATATTAAAAAATAAATATATTAAATATTAAAAAAATAAAAAATAATTTAATAATCAAAACTTCTTAAATTTATATTAAATATTAATAATGTATAAACAAATTAAGAATAAAAATAAACGAATTACATTATATTTATCTAGTAGTAAAAAATTAATCTAATAATAAAAAAGATTCTAATACTATCAAATTGTTAATAAAAACTTTAATCTAATAATTATATGTAATCTAATAATTAAAAAAGAAATTCTTATAATATAAAAAGATTACTCTAATAATAAAAATATTAATCTAATTACAATTAATTGTTAGCAATACAAATTTGCATCACCACAAAATTAACAGTTCGTACTCAAGTGGGTTGTAAGTGAGATTTGTATGACCACAAAATTAATTGTTTGTATTGCAAATGGATCGTAAGTGGGATGCAAGTGCATTTTATGACTTACGATCCAAACAAACATCGTAAGTTATAAGTCACAATTGTCACTTGCGACTTACGGACTTTTACGATGCAACAAACACACATAGTATATTCATTCGTTTCATATCATTCTAGTGATCACTGGGAACTACTCAAAAGGTAGAGAAAAACGGTGAATAGCTAAAGGAAAAGGATCTATACGTGGAAGTCGAACCAACATGTGGCAGCAAAGAAAATTCATGAAAGATAAGTCATTTGTGGCAAGTCAATGTAAAACCGAACGGGAAGTAGGAAAACTCATTTCTCTTATTTGTTTTGAACCAGCAAATCAAAAATGGGAAAACTTCTTTTTCCCTTTTCCTTTTTCCTTTTATACTTTCCCTTTTCTCTTTTACAGTACTATTTTCTCACTTGCACAGTGTCACAGTTAATTTTGTGGTTATAAGTCTCACTTGTATATTAAATTTATAATTTTTAAATATTAAAAATATCAAATTATTACTATTTAATATTTAATTGATAAACTTATTGTACATTTTATTTCTAATAGCAAATTTATCAAAATCGACCAAAGGAAGTTTTTTCCCGTGACTCCTTCACAAAATTTTGTCCGTTCGTCTGTCCATCCGTCCATCTTCATCCGCAGAGAGATAGAGAGATGGCGAGCACGAGAGAGCATCCGGAGCAGCATCACTCTTCTCTTTCCTCCAGCCTCCTCTCACTCCCTGCTCCTCCTTCTCTTCTTCCTCTTCTTCCCTCTCCTCCATCCTCCCCCTCCTCTTCGCTAGTAGAATTCGCTCGATTTCTCACTGCAAATACGGTACACTAATTTTAATAATATAAATTTTATTTAAATCACCAAACAGTTAATTTTGTGATCAATTTTTCTACTTACACTTTCACATTACTGACCAAATACTAAAAAACACAATACATCTTTTCACTTACACTTTCAGATTACAACCAAATACTGGAAAACTTATTTGCACAAATCTCAATTTTTCATTTACACTTTCACTTTTTCATCCCCGTTTCTCACTTGCAGCTTTTCCTCTCATTTGCAACAAAATCAAACATGCCCTAAATCGATTCATTGATTGAAGGTATCTTTCAAGATTTTGGGGTCTCCTTGGTGATGGAAATCGAATGGACTTGTTGACTAATCAAAATCATATTCAGTGTTTTGTGTCACAAACACATCGCACGTTTAAAATTCTTAATCTTTAAGAAATAATATAGAGAGAATCCAAAGCTTAGAAAGTATTGAAGTATACCTACGTCATTCTGAACATAGGAAGTGTATCTACATCACTATTGGACTCCGTAACATCAACAAAGGTTTCATTTCTGATTGGATTGTTGAAGCTTGGGTTGGACTAGGATCATCCTAAAGGCTATATAAATTCTTTGAGGTTGATCTTTTAAAAGTGTGTTAAGAATCAAAGATATTTTTACCATTGAGAGTGGTAAGAGAAAAACAATCTTGTAAGTCTTGTATTTTTCTTCTCTGTTTTCAATAAAGTTTCTTCACTCTTCCCCGTGAACGTAGGCACTCTTACCGAACTACGTTAAATCTGGTGTTCTTTACTTGTATGGTGATTTAGTCTTAATTGCTTGCTAGTGATAAATTTTCTACGCTTTCGGTGCCGAGTCTTCAACTCGGTGTTTCTCTGTTGTTGTATCGGCGTTGATAAACAACAAAAACTACTTCTCTATGTAATCTTTAGACATACCGCATATTAATTGCAAATGAATCACAAACCCATAGGAATCTTGTAAGTTGATATGTTCTCTTTTAGTGCTGACAAGAGCAAACCTTCTTGTTGGAGGTCTCCAAAATCTTCAAAACAACATGAAGAATTCTTCACCAGAAACTATATATGAAGTCAGCAAGTCAGTGAATGAGAGGAATAAAAATACTAATAATTCCCTTTACCAAGTACCAACTTCCCCTAATTTCCATGTATTTGTTAGTGATGAAGCAAGCAAATCCAACTAAATTAAAGGGGTTCAAAGCATAAGTCTAGCAATCAAGGGTGTCAGTGGTAACAAAAAGGTCTCTATCTAGCTTAATTTCCTTCTTTATTTGTTGTTATCCATGGGTGACAAATAACATGTGAGAAAATATGTGTCTTATTGTTAGCATTAGCATTAATTTTCAAAAGGAATCACTGGCTCTAAAGAGAGGGACGAAACACACGAGAATCATTTTTGATTGATCATATTTTGATCATGTGACGTGGTGCTTCTCGTTTTTTTTTGTCTTCAAGAGCATCAAAGTTCAGATGTACGAGTTGATCTTAGATTTCTTAGTGAGTTTGAATCTCGCAGTGAAAAGCGACAAGTTGCCGCCCCAACCGACGAGACCCTACGTACTCACTCACTTGTCGGGACACAGTTTTTGTCAAACTTTTCAATCTCTTTCCAAAGCTTGTTTTCCGAATAACAATCAAAATATGTAAAACACGGGATCAAACTCGAAGAGAGACGCTGAAAGAAGCAACTCTTGCAAACCAGTTTAATTAATTTAGTTTACTCGTTTAATTAGGGGTTGTGTGCCTCGCACACACAAATTATAAGAGGACCAATCCCGTGTTGACACGTGAGGCTGGTCCTTTTATAATATTATAAGAGATCCAAAGAATTTAAAGTTTTGTCTCCTTAAAACCCGACATTTTTTTCACGTGTCAATTCTGGATTGATCCTCCTATAATATCTGTGTGTGGCTCAGACACTTTGCCTTGTTTTTTTAATTAGTAACTTCCCTTTGCCCTTTTTTTTAAATTTTGCTCTTGGGAATGAATGAAGTCTACTTTTTGTAACATGAACCCTCACCAGCTTGCATGAAACAATTGGCTGGGATAACTTAACCATCGCTTTCATGCACGTTGGACTCAAGGAGACAAGAGAAGAAGACTTTGACCAACAAAATTAGAATCAACCGTGCGAGGATGAATGGTGCCAACGCGCGCTTAGCGCCTGTATTCTTACTTGTTTGATTGCTAGGTTAAATAATCAAGTAAAATAAAATTTGAAAGATTTTCATTGTGATTCACTTAAAAAAATCATTACTTGTGATAGATCTAAAAACTGTTTTATTTTCGAGATCACTTTGATCAACGCGAGGCGCACACAAGCACTAGTCACGCCTTGTTCCTTCTACACACTTGCCATAAATAGAGTAGTACTCCCCTTGTCTCCCTTTTATCCATCACAAGCCAAGCCACCTTTCTTTCCTTGCTTTCTTCTTCTTCCAACTTTCACGCTGGGAAGAAGAGAAGCAAGAGCGATGGCATGCATCTCTCCAACACCGACGCCAACACCAGCGGCGGCAGCGGAGGGGGAGGAGGAAACAGAGCTGAGACGAGGGCCGTGGACGGTGGAAGAAGACATCATGCTCGTCAACTACATAGAGAACCACGGCGAAGGCCGGTGGGATTCCGTTGCTGCTTGTTCAGGTACCAAGAATGCTCTTCTCACTGGAAGAAACCAGCTCCAGCTACACATTGTTTGCGTTTACTGTTTGGTTCACATTCAGCCCTCCATTTCTTAACTGTAACTGGCATAGTTGAAGTTGCACATTTTTCGAATATATTTCCACATATACATAGCATTTACAGTCTAGTATTGAAGAAACAAGCTCTAATTACACACACTACTCCCACTGTTGCAAAAAAAAACATTTGTATTGTTGATCATAGAGCAACACTAGTAGCCCTTAAGTAGTTTATTAGCAAGGAAAAAACAAGAAGAAACCATGCAACATGAAGACTGTAATCTCATTATTAATCATGTGATTAACTAGTAAATTATGAGTTGCATGCAATAAACAAATCATTCAACTGTTTTAGTCTCACACTTCTAAATGTAAACAGGTCTCAAACGGACAGGCAAAAGTTGCCGCCTCCGGTGGATGAACTACCTCCGTCCAGACGTCCGACGAGGCAACATCACCCCCGAAGAGCAACTCCTCATCCTTGAGCTCCACTCCCGGTTCGGGAACCGGTAAGTAAACAAAAACAATTTAGAAGAATTATCCTTCTTTAGTAACGTAATTCAAAATTATCCTCTTGTCTAAATTGACTTTTTAAAAATTACACAGGTGGTCCAAAATTGCAAAACATTTGCCGGGGAGGACAGACAATGAAATAAAGAATTATTGGAGGACCAAAGTGCTAAAACACGCCAAGCAGCTCCGGTGTGACGTCAGCAGCCAGAAGTTCAAAGACGTCATGCAGTACCTCTGGATGCCCCGCCTCCTCGAGAAAATCCGGGCAGCCTCGGGCAGCTGCTCATCCCCGCCGCCCGCTGCACCCAGCGGGCAGCCCGGGCAGAGCGCGGAGACCACCTCCTCCGGCTCGGACGTGGTCAGCGCACGGGTACCATCACCGCCCATGTCAGACTCAACTGCTGCTAATTTCAGTGTTATGGAGGGCGGTCAGATTAATTCCGGTGACCAGATCCCGGGAGCTGAGTTTGGGTCCGCGCAGAGCCCGGGCGATTATTGCAACCCGGAGTTACTGGAATTTGAGCAATGGGAAGTGGGATATAATTTGTGGAATTTTGATGATATTTGGTCATAAGAGGGGAAATAAAAGGCCGAGAAAAGGGGGTGGGAAAAAGAAGAGAAAAAAAAAAGAAAAAGAAAAAGAAAATCGATGTAGAGAAAAGTTTTAAAAATTGAGGAGTTTAATACATGGAGTTTTGCTTCTGAGAGTTGATTTGAAATTATTGCTTGAGGATGCATATTCAAAGAGAATCCACATGCATTTTTTGTTAATAAAATTGTGGAGTTTTCCACCTCGTGTTAGTCAAGGGAAGGAATGGCCCATGAAGACCTTTTGCAGCCCAACTGTTGTATTCTGAGCTAGCTATGGGGCCACTGCCAACAGTAAAAATGGGCCTTCCACAGCTTCGGTCTGTGGGCCTTCACTATGTTAATAGACGTCTTAATCATGGTTTCATGGACTTTTGTAATAATTGAGTGCCGACTGTCCTTGTTATCCTGATTGCTCTGATTAGTTTTCTATCACCAGGCCCCAGCCCAATTGCATGGTATTCAAAATTAGATCCACTCCACTCGTGTATTATTTGCATACAGAAAATTGTTCAAATTTCTATGCTCAAACGTCATGCAATATTTACTTAGGGTTTCTTTGGTTAGGGGTGGAAGTGGAACTTGAGAATTATTTAGTAAGTTTTTCGGTGTTTGGATGTTACGGGGAAGTGTGCTTTGAAAACTATTATGTCTTTCCTGCTGTTTGGATGATAATGTGAAAGTGGAAGTGGAAAAGTTGATCACAAAATTGAACGCAAATAATATTAAAATAAAAATTAATTAAGAAAAATAAATATGATCTGTAATTAAAAATGCATGTGAGATCTATATAATCATAAAATTAACTGTTTTGAACTACAACTTATTACAAATGAGATTTATACGACAACAAATTTAACTGTAGCACCCTGAAAGTGAGGAAATAGTTGTGTAAAAGAGAAAAAAGAAAAAGAAAAAAAAAAGAGTTTTCTCATTTTTCTTTTTCAGTGTTTGGATAAATAAAGAAGTGAAAAATGACACTTTCCCCTTGTTCTTACTCCCGCCTACTTCCTTTGACTCCAAACAACCCATGCCTAAGATCTAGATTCCAGACTATTATGAGGGTGCTTTGACCTAAGATGATGACTAGTTTAGCAGTATTTTGGTCGTCTCTCCCTCTTCGGAAAAATTTACGAGACAAAACTAAATCTTTAGATCACAAGAAACTAGATTTAAAATTATTTTCAGATGATCAGGATATCGCCTCCTTCATTAGGGGCTGTTTGGATGCTCGGAAGTTGGTGAAAGTGAGGAACTTAGAAGTAAGATTCTTTTCTTTTTGAAAAATGAGAATTTGTGTTTCTTTTCCGATGTTAGGATGATTGTTGGAAAATGTAATTGAAAAAGTATAATATCTTTTCCAATATTTAGTTAGTAAATGACTAAAATGCAGAAAACTATAATGAAATTTCCTCTTGTTTTTAAAAAACTATCATAAATCTGAAAATTGTAAAATATTTTCATAAACTTTCTCATGATTTTCAAAAAATCACAATTCGTGAACATGGCGTTAGAAGTCAAGGGCACGTCACGTGACCATTTTTATGACCATTATATTCTTATCTTTGAAATAAAAAAGCTTACTTTTCAACAAATAGGGGTCAATTTTAATGGGGCCGTCTTGGTATCATTTCTGTGTAGTTTTGTGAAACTAGCTAAGTTCTTGATAGTTTTATTTATTTTTAAAAATTCATAATAGTTTTTAAAAATTAAAAAATGTTCACGGTAGTTTTATTCACTTTAGTCTTTATTTAATTATGTATAATATTTAAAGAAAAATTAGTTTTAGGTCCGACTTCAACTTCTTGTTGTTGATTGTCAGCGTTGAATAAAGGTGTAAACTATTGTACTGGCGCTAAAAGTTTACAAATGACTCGGCGATGATACTCCATGTTACCTGTTTGGTTAGCATCAAACAACATTCAGACAACATTTATTCTTCTATTTTCATCCTTTATTATTCAGAGCAATGGTGTAGGAGATCAACCAAAGTAAGCAGTAAGAGATCAAGGTTCAACAGCAGGTCAGGCACTGTTCTCGATTAACCGCCCGGTCGATCGAGAAAGCAACTTGAAGGGGTCGGTCGACTGAAAAAAAAAAAAGAGAGAAGCGATCATTGTCGGTTGACCGCCCGATCGCCTGACTTAAAAATAGAGAGCTGAGTTTCTTAGCCGGTCGACCACCAGATCAACCAGCAACACACTTTTGACTAGCGTCGACCGCCCAGTCGACCGCCCGTCACGCATCAGCAGTTTCAGAGTTGGTTTAGGAGTTCGTTTTCAGATTTGATTTGAACTCCGAATTATTTTATTTTTATTTTTATTTTCTTTAAGAATCTTAAATAGTTTAGTACTCTAGTTTTGAGCTTATTTAAGTCCATTGTATCTTTGTAATTTGATTCATTCAATTTTGATTATCAATTAAATTGAGTTTTTTCTTTCAATTGCTTGTGGATTCGAGTTGTACATCTTTTTCTCGTGGAGTCGGGTACTTTACTCGTAGGTTCAAGTGTTTTTCTTACCTGAAGGTATCTTTTAGGGTTTGTTTGCGCAAGAAAGAAATCTAGTTGGCATTTTCGCTTCACTTGTAGCACTAACGAATCTTAAAGGACGCCTTCATGTATGAAAAACACTCGAATTCACGAGCAAAGTACTCGAATCCATGAGCAAACGATACACAACTCAAATTCACAAGTAATTGAAAGAGAATAACTCAATTTAATTGATAATAAAAATTCAATGAATCAAATTACGAGGAAACGATCACTTTAAATAAGCTCAAAACTAGAGTACTATATAATTCTTAAAGAAAAATAAGAGAAAAACAAAACAATTCAGATTTCAAATCGAATCTGAAAACTAAATCGTAAACCAACTCTGAAACTGCTGATACACGACGGGCGGTTGACCGCTAGTCAAAAGTGTATTGATTGTCGATCGAGCGATCGATTGGCTAAGAGACCCAGCTCTATGTTTTTTAAGTCGGTCGACCGTCCAGTTGACCGGTTTAACTCTTTTTTTTTTTTGGTCGATCGACTGAACGGTTGACCGAAATCATGGTCGCTTCTCTATTTTTTTGACCGATTGACTGAGCAGTCGACCGACAGCATCTACTTGCTTTCTCAGTCGACCAAAGTGATCGACCGAGAACTGTCTCTCACCTGCTGTTAAACCTTGATCTCTTTTTTTTTTACTGTTTGCTTAGATTGAACTCCTGCATCAGCAACATAGACCTGCACAATACCAGCATATATTGCCAAAAAGATAAAAAAGGACAAGAACAGCAAGCGTGTCTCACATTTCAATAAGAAATATTTCAAATTGGCTCATCAATTCCAGGAACAAACAAAGGTGAACAACGAGTGATTGATGCCATCTTTTGTCTTCAACCATGAAATCACGTCCCCCGCTGACGCGTGTGCTCCTCTCGCCCAGCCTCGCGAAGCTTCCTCACGTGCTCCGTCACGTGGTCTCCCGTTGTCTGTGACCCCTGGCAATTCACGTGCTCTGTGCTCGTCCTCGGCACGTGATCAAGCCTTTTGCGAGGCTGAGTCGCAGATATTTTGAGCCGGGTATTGGAGAGCAGATGGGCCTGAGCCCATGAGAGCATTGCAACCTCTTAATTGCTCTGCGGGGGCTTGTGGGCTGACCTAACCGGCCTTCTGGGCCATAAAAAAATAGAGCAAAAATAGAGACCTAACACCCCATTCAATACGATGCAACGTCATACGGCGAATCCGACCACCATCTCTAATGCAAGCTATCTCTCTCGGAGCTGGCGATAAACTCCGACCTCCTACACAATGATGAGATGTTGCTCTCCTCCATATTGAAGAAGGGGAAGTCTCTGCTCTCTGCTAAAGTCCCTAAGAAAGTCGGAAGAGTCGCTGCTACACCCAAGAATCAACAAAAACACTGACGAAGGACTCCTAATTCAAGCCCTACTCGAAAAGAACATCAGCCCGGAAGATATCGAGAGGAGTTTCGGTCGCAATTTGCACGGTGACGCTGTCAATCTCCTCTTTTTTTTGTGTTTACGTTGGCCTCTGTTGGTTCACTCAAGCAATTTGACATTGATATGGCATCCAGACTGGTCAAATATTGTGTTACTGAGTTTTTGAGTCAAAATAATTCTCGTCAAGTAAGAATTATGAAAAAGAATTAACAGGTAGTTGATACAAAAATTCATTACTCTACAATCTTAAATGTCAAGAATATGTTTCTCTCGAGCTTGTTTCTTTCTCGAGCAAAATTCATTACTCTAAAAATCTTAAGTCAACGATTTGCGTTTTTTTTTTCCCCTCAAAGGAGAGAGAAAGGAGAGAACTTTTCCCCTTCTCTAGTCATAGGCAAGCGTGGACAGATGGGAAAGCGAGAGAGTTTGAGAAATACATGCGAGTATATTTTCTATTTGTGATTAAAAATAATAATAATAAAAAAAAGTTATTTTTCAAAATTTCAGTTGTGATTGAGAATTCCTTAATTGATCTTATTCCTGCTCTTTCATATATTGCAAAAGTTTTCTTTTTTTTGTTTGAGAGAAAATATTTTGAAAACCTCTAAAATTCATCTTTTGAATTTCTTCTCTTCTTCTAGAACTATTCTCTAAACTCAAAACTCCATTAGCATTGAATCTAAGACTCTTATATGCCACTCTCCCTCCCTATTACATCGGCTTAAATCTACTTGTTTTAGGAAGTTGTTTATTTGTCATTCCATTACATAATTTGTTTCATTTATAGTGTTTTACTAGTTAATCGATGTAGTTGAACAGTTTTAGAGGTATTAGTATGAGCATGGAGTAATTGTGTTAACAAGGTAGAATAAGCCATCAACTTTGATGATGCCGACTGCTTCGCAATATTTAGTTGATGGTCATGTTAAAGGCCTTTCGGGATGCCAACTGCTTCGCAATATTTGGTTGATGGTCATGTCAAAGGCCTTTCGGATAATAATGCTTTGATATGTTGAGGCTATATTTTTTTTTTTGGGCCCAAGTAGTATTTCCATTTGGTTGATCGATGAGTTAGCGACTCCATTATTTTTTCAGGCACGAATCCAGGTCTTCTTGTTGTTGCAGTGAAGTAGACATCGATGATCACCTTAAGTAACATCGAGATCCTAAACGGCCCCCAGATTATGTATGACTGGTGGGTTGCTTTGATACATGGATTCACTTTTCATTTTAGTTTCCTCTAATATTTGCAATTTTTTGTAAAAAAAAAAACATTTATTTTTTCAAAAAAAAAAAGGCAAAAAACGAGATAAATAGCTTAGTAAAATGAATAGAACATGGAGAATTGGTTTCTATCTTTATTTTAAGTTTGTTGATAGAAAAAAGATTATTTAGGTCTTATATATTTAGCTACTTCATTTGACAATTATAAAAATTTATAAATTCACATCTAATTCATGACAGCCTCTTTCAACCATCATGTGTAAAATACATGATAAACAACTTTTCATTAACCCCCATGTTTAGGGAAGAACATGGGAGTTATCATCACCATCACACAAGAAATTAAGGCTGATTGCATGATTCTGCATGAGAAACTCAAAACTTAAGCTTAATTTAGGCAAACAAAAGCATAAACTACTCGAAAATTATTTGATTCGAGATCTGATTACCACCTAATCGCATGATTAGCAGTACAACTTCAACATCATCAATCATGACCTCTGTAGTGATGTTGTGAGTAAACATTGAGCATAAACTCTTTTTTTTTTTTCATTTTTTGCAGATTTTATAGCTGCAAATAGAATATTCACACCAACAGTAACAATGATTTCGCGTTGCTGACATCTTTGTTACTCTATTTTACCATAATCTTTGACATTTTAGGGAGGATTTGAGTACAAAAATGGGAAAAATTGGTACAAGGTTGGTGTCATTGCACCACCACAGTATTTGCCCGTAATTTCGGCATCCTACAAGAAACATCTCCAACATTTTTCTAAGATTTTCTCCAACATTTTCCAACTATCCTTTTGAATTCTATCCTTCTATGTCGCCATCAACGATTTTTGGCCTCCACCACGTCTACAACACATACACGGACTCATCATCATTGGCTTATTGGCGCTATCACTGTCATCGTCGTTGAGAATAACTCGGAATTAAGGAAAAAAGAGAGTACATGTATGGAAGTCGAACTGACAATCCTGACAGCGGCGATGACGGCAACGACAGAAATTCTACGGAGAACAAGTCGCGTGTCAATGAAAACTTTTTTTTTTTTTTTAAACTTTTATGTCTATGTACATCTTTAGACATATTTGGGTTCAATCATAAGCCACAGGAATCTATTGTGTAAGTTGATGTGTTGTTTTAGTCATGACAAAGAACAAATGTTGCTGTTGGAGGTCTCTTTCAGGAGCTCACTCTTTCTTTCTTTCAACATCTCTATAGTATAAATATGTAGACAACTCTTGGCTATCCTTGATGCAAGTTGCTATTTTCCTCCCATACGCCCTAAAAAACAAGTCACATATTGGGGCGGAACTGTAACCCCTGATCTCTGATGTACGTATCACAGTATCAAGGCTCGATACGACGTATAAAATTGATTTGACCTCCGTAGTAGTCCGATTGAGCTGATTTTAGTTTCAAAAATTATTTTTTAATATTTTAGATTTTTCAGGATTTTCTGAAAGTTTTCTGGATTATTTTGGAAAATCTCCGTAGTCGGTGTCGACCGATACCGATAACCGGCTCTACGATTTTTATTTCACAAACGGAGTTATATTTTAAGGATCCGCTTTCACCATGTGCCTTAGAATCGTGTTATCTACGTTAGGGTATTTTTGGGGATTTTTCTGAATTTATCAAAAATCCGGCCAAACCGGTGTCGCCCGGTACCGGCGACATCTTTCAGGATTTTTAATTTGCAAACCAGATAGAATTTCTGCAAACCGTTTTCATAATATGTCACAGGATAATATTCTCTATTTTTCATAATTTTTGGGCACCGTTCGGAACTGGTCGAATATTGGGCCAATAGAATAATAATAAAATATTATTTTACTCTCACTATTACATAAACATGTAGTATATATTATTATCGTGCTTGTATTACTATATTATCTATTACCACCTCCTTCATTTTACCACTCACTAGGTCGCTTTCTGACGACCCTGGGTTTGCGTGCCCAGGTTGGAGATCCGAGTTATCGTTTGGTCAGCTAGTTCATTGGATTCACATAGGAGACTTTACCACCGAGACCCTTCATAGGTATCTTTGCGATTTATTCCTGTTATCTTATTTATCCCTTTTTTATATCGGTTATGATCACTAACCCCTTTCTGCAGGTATTCTTGTACTTATTTAATGCTGGAACTCTTGTGTATATGGAGGCTATGTCCTGTACTGAGGCTTAACGTACGCGTGAGTGTGTTTTCACCTCACGTATGTACGTCGCCATAACGTCTCCGTATCCTTGGGATCGGGGCGTTACAGGAACTGTTGCGAAATTGATATGCACTGATACTAACTATTGTGATTCTCAGGATCGACGTTAGCAGAACTCGACAATATGAACAGTACTTACAAAAAGAAAGCTTGATGTAAAGCAAACTAGTAATACTTAGACAAAAGAGTAATAAAGAAAAAAAACTGGTTCGGCCAAACTTGACCTACTTCAACGGGGAGAGAACTTGAGAGAGTTTTATTAATAGACTTGGTATAAAGAGATCTAAGCTTTCTCTTGATGCAAAAAGAGTATTCACCTTTCACTTGAATTTAGCTCTATATGCACCTTCAACTTGCTCCTCTCTTTCTTGGCTTCCTCTGATCTCCTTTACTTGAGATTCTCTGTTGTAGAAGCTTCTTGAGACTTGTTTTGTTTAGGCAATTACAATGTTTGGTTACAACCTCTATTTATAAGATTTTACAATACAACTCTTATTTGGATTATGAGATGATCTTGGTCTTTGGATGGTTGAAGAATCTTGATCAATCCTAACAGGAACCAGATGTTGGCTGGACCGGCTACAACCCGTCTCACTTTTCATATATTGCATTAGACCTCCTACTTTGGTTTTCTTTTGGCAAGTTTATTCCGGATTCCGCTCCTGATTTAGTAGGAAATATTATTTTACTCTTTTAGTAAATTCATATATTGCACAAGCATATGTTATAAAAAATTACAGTCCATCTTAAAATTTATTCCTGGTTTCGCCCATGGTCACATACCATGCATCGCGTAGGGAATACGATTCCTCAAAGTACTCGTATAGTATGATGGGTGAAGTATGAGATCAAGATACGATGCAGAGAATTTGTGATAATTTAAACTCTAGATAAAGTGATTATCTAACATAACGTAACATGACGATATTAGAGAGTGAATTTCAAGAGATATTTTACTTGAATATATAGACTCATTTTTGACTTTTAATTCTCTAGACGTCTCTCTCTAATTTTCCAAAGTCTTTGCCGGTGATGAAGGGAGAAAATGAACCTACAAATGATGATAACAAGCACCCAATAAAAAATGAAACCAAGATTTTTTTTTTTTTAAAGGAAAGCAATGGGAGGCTTCAAAGCACAAAAGTCAAAGACATGACTCAGATCTAACGTAGATTTTCTTCTTGTATGTGTTTGTTATTATCAGAGAGGAACAACACGCGAAGAGAACAATTTTTTTCTTTTCTCTCTCTCTCTCTCTTTTTTTTTTGCTTGATTTAATGTTTGATGTAAGAAAAGAAAGCAAAATTTTCCCCTTTCTTTCTTTTTTTTTTTCCTTGATAGAAAATATTTGAGCATGTTATTGATAATGATACCAATACTAGAAAAAAACCAAATACAAAATTAATATTATGCATAATTAAACATAAGAATACATTACTACTCCTACGATTTGGAGACAAAACGCAAAATGAAAGCTTTGATTCTTTTGCTGCTCTTCTTGGATATGGATAGAGATTTCTTTACTGTACTTTTTTTATAAAAAAAAATATGTCGACTTCAAATCCTGTTTGGATAGAAATATTTTTAATTTATTGTTTGAAAAATATGAGTTGACTATGAGAGTGTCCCCTCTATGAGATATGGTGACTCAGAAATACAAGACTATTTATCGTGGGACAACCTAGCAAGTGTGTTTCTTGAATTTTTACTGGGAACCAAACAAAATACTAAAACTTTTGGATCGATAATTCTATTTTTTTTGAAGACATTTGGAAAATTTAGAGGGGGCTGTTTGTTTGGTGATCAAATTTTAATTAAAAGTCTAGCACAAGGATTTTTTTCTACACTTCTGAAAACAGAAGCAATCCCAATCGATTAGGGGAAAAAACAAGAACATGAAGTTTAAAGTGGCATTTATCTTTTTTATATAACAATTATATGACCATTAATGTGGTCTGTAAACAAAACTTTTAGATTGTAATTGGAAAATCTCTGCACTTTGAGACAAAATATTTTTCACTCAAATTATTCAAACTTACTGACTCACATTGTCATCATGATTCATGATTCGCTCGAAGAAAATAGAATTCTCTCTTCCACAATTAACATTAAGTAAAAGGGGATTTTGGATTGATCCATCTATAGTAAAACGTAATTAGGAAAAA
Source organism: Agave tequilana (assembly GCA_038442645.1). Lineage (NCBI taxonomy): Eukaryota > Viridiplantae > Streptophyta > Magnoliopsida > Asparagales > Asparagaceae > Agave > Agave tequilana. Next base: position 64,673 of record JAVJIF010023168.1, read on the forward strand.
TCTTAATTACAATATTTTCTTCGTCTGGGCATCATTTTTTTGCGGTCAGTAGATTGTGACCCATGTTGAAATACAAAAGACTAAAATATTCTCATTTTAACTTTTAACTATAACCACAACCGTCTCATTCTCAAATTAATAACGACTGCAATTTGGACAGAGATGAAAGAAAAAATCAGTGAAATTGAGAGAAACTGAGTGAAAGACGTCTCGAATTAGATTGATTTAGATCAACTATATCAATCTAGAGAAGAAAAATGAATGAATTATGACGCCGAGAGTGAAGGTAACAGCCAAAAAAGATAATTTTCTAGGGGGGAATAATCTTAGATATACGAATTCTCAATATTTCTTTAAGTTTTTCCGTTTTGTTCTGCATTCATAGAGTAATTTACTAAATCTATCAAACTTTTCACAACATTCGATAGCGATCGCAGTCATCACAAATAAATAAGATGACAATAACAATTGCGTCCTTAACAGAAAAAGCAAATTTGCTTTATATAAAGACAACGGCCTTCAATCACAGTTGCCAAAAAATTTCTAAAAAAAACAAAATCCTCACTTGTAATGCAAAAGTGATAGCAATCATCAAAATATAACAATATTATAGTCTTAACACATTAGTGCGACCTTATTATTATTTCTAAAAAAATCCTCATATATCAATTCATGCATAGATTATGACCTTAGTCCCAGTTTTAAGTAAATGATTACATAACACAAAAGATTAATGAACTACGATCTTAATTATGGTCCTATAAGTTGGAGTACACATTAAAAGTTGTTTTTGAGGTCATGAGCATAATCGTGATCCTCATAGAAAGAACAAAATTTAAAGTATATTTTGTGTTTCAAGTAAGTTTTGATAAGATTTAGAAGTACTGGGATCATGACCGTCGTTCACGTAAACAAAACCAATAAAACAATTATGAGAACATAATTAGCTGAGATTTAATATAACAAAATTGTAATTGCAGTTTTCAACTAAACAAACAATTTTAGTTATAGCACTGCTTTGATTGCAGTGATCATTAAACACAAAAATTAATTGATTTCAAAAACTGCAACCAGCAACGCATCCCTCAAATTCACACAAATTTAGTGAGTTGTAGAAAAGCAGACATAACTAAATAATTAGCTCTACAATTAATTCATCAAAATTAGTACGAAGTCTGAATAAAAACTTGAAAAAACAATTAAAAAAATCGAAATAAGAACTAGATCGAAATAAGAACTAGATTAGGAGCTCTAAGATCGCAAAAAATAAATAAATAAGAAAAATAATGAAATTAATTTAAAATTTAACCTAATCCGAAGTAATCGCCATGATGAAGGAAAAATGAGGGCGATGAAAGAAATTGACGAAGACTGAGATAATTGATGAAGAAGATCGGCGAGAACCATGGAGATGACGAAGAGAATAGATGAAAGTTGCCAAAAAGAGAATTTAATCGACCAGATCTGAAAAATGATAAATTGAAAGAAAAAAATATGAGTTAGTTATGCAGTAGAGTCTAATTTGAAATGAGCCACGTGACTGACGTGGATTGAGGCGGAAATAAATTTGTAATTGAGGTTTTTTTTCTAAATTAATTGAAAGGAGATGACTCCAATGCCAAATTTGTATTTAGAAATTGAAAAAAAAAAAAAATTTTATTTAAGAAACAGAGAAGAATTTTTGTCAAAGATGCATAATAAGCGAATTAATTTAATTGGATCCCAAACACGGGCGTCCTTTTCGACGCGGGTGAAACACCGTTATTATCCGTTTCGCTTTCAACAGAACACCTCCACGTGTCAGTTACATACAAGGGAAGCAACTGCCAGCAGCCATTAGAGTTTGGATCTCAGAAAGAAAGTCTTCTTCTGTAAGGACAAAAGGTAATTATTTTATAATATTAGAAAGGAAAGAGATTGATTCCTCATCTAGGAGACTTTTGATCTCACTTTGATTTTGATTGTTTTTTTTTTTTTTTTAATTCTCACATTTGACTGAATTTAACATATACTTTTTCAAAAAAATTGTCTCACCACCAGATGGTATTTTTGAGCGATTTATTGTTGGCAAAAGATGCGTCCTTGGATGTCTTAGTTTAAGTCTTAGAAGAAATTTCTTTATTTATCATTTGTTGTCGTTGTTATCATCATCATCATCGTCACTATGACACTGATTATATTACAATTTACGTTATTTTCTCTTTGATTTAATGGATTTAGTCTCATGAAGTTCTAATTGCATTTTGCTCATGTATATCGTAATATGTCTGAGTTATAGAAGTTCGAATAGAATTAAACACATTGATATGATTCATATTATATCGGTGTTTCATGCATGAGAAATTGAGTAAGAAATTATATAGTGTCCTCATTTTTTGTTTCTCCAAATAATCCTGTTTCCTAGCAAGTACCTGTACTCCAATGCTCTTAATTCTATATCAAATTGATTGCATGGTTCACCATAACTTAGTCCCCTTCCACACAATCCAACTCCCATTACTTTGAGTTTTGTAACCAGTGATCTCAATTGGAATTTGAACAAAGACTGTATGATTTGAGTAATTGGGTGCCTTCTCTTTTAAGGAAAAGCTACACTGTTGGCTGCTCACATGCTTTGTACTGATCTTATTGCACATAGACATGGATAGATTTTTTTTTTTTTTTTGGCTCTATTATTGTATTGGATGATTCAATTTTTTGGTGTACATTCTCTCTAACAATAACAACAGGAAAAAAAAAAAAAAAAAAGAATTAGTGTTGTGTGTAGGGTAAATTTTAAGAAATTATCTTGAGCTTTTTTGAGGTTATACTTGAAAACTACCGCAAACTGTTATTTGTTTAAGAAACTACGATGAACTTAACAAATGACAAATAACACTCACGTGCTGTTAATGGATCAGAAAAAAATCTTAATTCATTACAGAGTAAATTAAAAAAAAAAAAAAAAAAAAAAACATTTTGCCCATGGATCTAAGCTTCATGGCCTTTGAGCTCAAATCCATGGCCGTGGAGCTTGGATCTAGAACTGGATCCGAGTCCCATGGCCGCGGAGCTCGAGACCCAGGGCATGGGTTCGAGGTCTAATGGCTATGGAGTTGGCATCCGAGATCTAGTTCCAACTCCATTGACCATGCATCTTGAATCCATGACTACGAGTTGAGCTCCATAGTCATGGTTATGTGTTGAAGTCTAATATTTTTTCTCTCGTTCTAATGAACCCTAAATGATACCTTCAGGTAGGGTAAATCACTTGAATACATAAGCAAAAGATAAACAATTTGAATCCACGAGTAATTGAAAAGAGAAAACTCAGTTTTATTGATGATTAAAACTTGAATTATAACTTGGATATTAAAATAAAGATATGGTGACCTCATATAGGAAAATAAAGAAGAATACTAATCTAACTAGAAAACCTAATTAAACAAAAGAAAAAGCGAAACAAATTGAAATTAAAATCAGACTGAAAAATTGACTCCTGTACAGAGAGAGTTGAATACGGCTGACATACCAGGCCTGTCGGCAACAATAGGGTCCCTGTCGACAGACTGTTTAACCTCAACTCTTGAAAAATGATTGTGCATGCAGTCTGTCGACAACAATCGTGGCGCGTTCGATCGATAAAATCCCATGAATGGTGGGGACCAAATCACTATCTTTTTGCCTTCAAAGCAATATTATGGGCTCCATCACGAAAAAACACATTGTGTAAAAGTACATATTTTTAAATCGAGTATTTAAGCCCACTAGTATACTTTATCACTAGTTGTTCTTTAGTCATATCTAATCTATAGTGAGAGGAAAGCTAATAAAACTCATCGGTATATGCGGTAACTGTCCTATTTTCTTGGGAGCAACTCTCAAATTGTTGAAAAAAAATTGATGATAATCTGGAAGAAAAAAATTTACCTTGTAAAAGTCGTCTCATCCGCCTCCAAGTTCTTATGGGTGATTTCCGTGTTGCATCCGAATGTGTTGCAATTGATTACACTATGCCGCTGTTTTTTTTTTTATGTTTGTAAGCCACAAACTTGATATGATGTCAAATAGCTTATCAACTTCATTAATTCAAAGTAAGGTTGACTTAACATCAAGATTCTCATCAAAAGAAGGAATAGAATTAGAAAATTTATTAAGAATTAAGTATCATCTTCCTTTGTCACAGATAGAATTAGGAAACCTGCTTCTCCTATTAGGGTTCAGGAATCCCCTTCTTCTATTAGGCTAGGATTAGCGAACTTTCTTCGTCTTCCATAGACCATCCATTCATCTTCATAATCATCTTCAAAATCATTATATTGATAGATGAGAATTTGTATTCCTCTAGAAAAAGTTATTAAATTGAGGATATTGCTTGGTGGTGGATGGTGTGATGGTGGTCGATTCGATTGACAATCCTGTGGTGGTGGTTGGTACGTACCATTGTTTAGACTTCGATCATCAATCTTGAGAAACATCTTTTCGGTTGCTTGTGCCATACGATCCATGATAGATTTGATGGTATTGTCCCTCCTTCCAGCAGTGTCAATTTTGTGGAAAGACCTTGCAATCTATCGTCGTCTCCTGCCATCGTTGGAAAATTACCGAAACTCTAATATCAATTGATGCGGAGCGGGAAAGCGAACGACACCGGCTAAATATCGTTCTAGAGCCAATGAGCCCTGAAGGGAACCTTCACGTAGGAAAATACTCGAATCCACAAGCACGTCACGTGAATCCACGAGAAATTTACTCGAATCCATGAGCAAGTAATAGCAATTCGAATCCACGAGTAATAGAGGAGATAAACTCAAAGTTTATTGATCAAAGTTTATTAATTGTTGAATTTAAAATAAAGAATACAATGGGCTTTTATAGGCTTACAAAAAGAATACTACTCCTACTTGAAAACTATGTCTATTTCTAAAAGAAAACCAAAAAAAAAAATTTAAAGAGTCTTAATCCTTTTAGAAAACTAATTCTAATTCTAGGAGAATAAAATAAAAATAAACTTAAAGAATTTCTTTAAGTTTCCTAATTAAAGAAGCCTTCAGAAATCCTTATCCCTTTAGGAATTCAACTGAAAGTCAATATAAAAATCCATTATTTGTTGCTCTGCTCTCCTACATCATTAGAATCCCTATCACTAATCATAGAAAGCAGTTTAATTAACAAAAACAAAAGAAGAAGTATAATAAAAAGTTAAGAGATTTAATAAATTAACCTAGATGATAAACGTGCATGATATCATATTATTAATATTAATAAACATCTTCCCACTTTTTTGTGACACATTTCCATTTGTCCCCCACCTTGCAAACTAAATTAAACATAAAAAAACAAGCATAATTAAAAGCACACTTGGAACTCATCAAACCAACTTTAATTTTACTCGGTTTTGTGACTTGAGCTCATCATACTCACTTGTTAATGGCTCCTTTTTGGAACTACTTGTCTTTTTTTTTTTTTTTGACATGAAAGTGTGCTTGTAAAATATTTTTCTCCCCCCACCCCCCACAAACTCACTTCCCATCACCTTCATGCTCATTTGGTGATGGACTTTGTGATGAAAAGAGGAGACTTTGAGCAATAAATTAAAGCAACCCACAAATTAATAATATTATTAATATTTTTGCGGATACGAATACTCACATCTTTCAGCTTTTTCTGGAAAGAAAAAAAAATGAAATACAATGAAACAAAAAGAACCACTTTTTCTCAAGAAGGGGAAGATGGGCCCGTTTGTGCCACTCAAAATGGAAGGGCTGGGCCGGTTAAATCTTCAACTGGGCCTACTTATGAAGGATTGGTCGCGGGATGGAATACCCTGAGTGCGGACGGTCAGGATGAGTTTAGATCGCTATTGATCGAAGGGTGCCACTGACGAGGTTATTCGGTGCATCGACAGTAGTGTTTTGCTACGAGAGAGGAGATGAGGTGTAGGGTTTATCTTTGGTTCTGGCCAAGATGAAATGAGAATGATGGAGATCGTAGAGGCGCCATTATGTCTAAAGGAGCGCTAAAGACATCTGAGGATGGTGCGAGTAGGACGGTTCTACTTGGTCAGAAACTAAGCATCGCTTGCAATGTCGCGTAGGCGCCTGGATGCAACGCTAAAGTGTCGTCTTGACGTCTGGAAGTACGGTGACCGAATGTTAGACTCTTTCTTTTTTCGGGTCGGGTGAACCAATTTTGTATTTTTACATCTTTACTCCCTAACTTAGCAATCTACATATCTAAGTCCAAGTGTCCTTCAAATTCAAAGAGCTAGTCCAACAAGAAACCCCCATAAATAATATCTGAAAACATAGAAGGTATATTGAAGAAGTAAAGGCAGACTTCAGACACCCTTTTTTTTTTTAATAACAAAATGGTTAAACAGTAGCAATGCGGCTAAACAGTAGGGAAGCCAAACTTGGAACCAAATCAGTCTATAAACTAATGATAACAATCACATTGCGGCTAAATAGTAGCAATTGCTTGTATCACTTGCCCTCTATAAAGCTAACCCTTTCAGTTCTTCAAACTGAGCAGCACAATTGCCAATCCTTATCCTTCACACAACAAAGCAAGATACTTGCTCTCTCTCTCTCTCTCTCTCTCTTCTCTCTGTCCAAAACTAGGACAAGCTGTTCAAGGGAAGGAAGCAAGGCAGAGCAAGAGTTGAGAGAGAGCTAGTTTGAGAGGAGAGGAGGGGAGTTTCGGACATGGAGGCTAACAATGGAGTTCTTGCATGCAACTCTTGGACGACATCATCAACGGCGAGCGAGGAGGAGGTGGAGCTGAGGAGGGGGCCGTGGACGGTGGAGGAGGACCTCATGCTCATCAAGCACATAGAGAGCCATGGTGAGGGGCGATGGAACTCCCTTGCTCGTTGTTCAGGTAGAGCAGCTATTTCACACACCTTTTGCTAATATATTATATGGACTTGTGTCATTCCGAAAGGATTCGAAGTCAAACCCTTCACATCCAAATACAACCTCATGACATCTAAATGCAAGATCCACTCCGTTAAAATTGATCTAAATTATTTCAAGTAAATAAAAATCAAAAATCTTGTATTTTGAATACATTTTGCCCATCATACACATACTACATTTTTATTGCGAACAAATGAAGAAACTCTCCCTTGTCGCACTTTGGTGGGATTTCATTGAAGATTGCATTTTTGTGAATTTGTTGGTAAGAAATTTCTCTGCATAAACTTTCTACCCTGCACCCTTTGGAAAAACAAAAAATTCAGATCCTTAAATATGTTGATGTTTCTTTTAGAACTTTTGCAACAAATCTTAGGGGTATGATATGATTTAGGACATAGGGTATATATCTCCCATCTATACTGCACCATTAGGTGCTCATATATTGAGTAATGACATCATTAAAATGTTTCAATTGTGAGTTTAGTACCACATCAGTGAGGCTCGTTAAGAATTGATGTATGTATAAAATGTACACGTGATAGTTTAAATTTTTTAAGTCAAAAGCGATGTCAGTTTTTAATGTCAATATCTCAATACACGATTTATTTTATTTTATCAAACCTTCTTCTTTCTAACAAATAAAAACACATAGATCGATCTTAGTTCATACTTTTGAGTTAGATTTGACTTAGAAAGTTAGATTTGACTTAGAAAGTTCAATTAAAAGTATACTTTTCTTTTCTTTAGCGAGAGCTTCCAGTAAATATAGGAAATATTATATCTACATCAAACCTCGCCAAAGAGAACAAGCATATCATTGTGGTGCATCTTGCTAACGTTGCATAACGATTTCCAATCTCACGCATCTGAGCGCACGCAGGCCTCAAACGAACAGGCAAAAGCTGCCGCCTCCGGTGGCTGAACTACCTCCGCCCAGACATCCGACGAGGCAACATCACCCCGAAGAGCAACTCCTCATCCTCGAGCTCCACTCCCGGTTCGGGAACCGGTAAGTAAACAAAAACAATCTTTTAGAATTATCTCTCTCTAGTAATTCAGAATTATCCTATAATCTAAATTTACTTTTTTTTGGCATATTACACAGGTGGTCCAAAATTGCGCAGCATTTACCGGGGAGGACTGATAACGAAATAAAGAATTATTGGAGGACCAGGGTGCAAAAACACGCCAAGCAGCTGCAGTGTGACGTCACCAGCAAGAAGTTCAAGGACACCATGCGCTACCTCTGGATACCCCGCCTCCTCGAGCGGATCCGAGCAGCCTCGGGAACCTGCCCGTCCCCGATGCCCGCTTCCCTGCCCGCCTGCCCGGGCGGGCAGCGGCAGCCCGGGCACGGCCCGGAGAGTTCACCGCCGCTGGCGGATTCGTACTACAGTGTGAGGGGCGGTGAGAGTAGTGGCGGTAAGCAGATCTCGGGAACGGAGATCGGGAGTGGGGTGGTGCAAATGCAAAGCCCCGGCGGTTATTGTAGCCAGCGGTTATCGGAATTTGAGCAGTGTGACGTGAGGGGGAATTTGTGGAATCTTGAGGATATTTGGTTCTAAAATTTGAGACGAAAAAAAATATGAATTGTAAAATATATGTGTGTCTCGAGGCGCTCAACTAGTTAAATTGTGGGTTTGTTATTTAGCAAGTCGTCTGTTCGTGATTAGTCAGGGTGTTCTAAGCGAACTCGGATACCCGATGGATTATATATATATATATATATATATATATATATATATATATATATATATATATATAGAGAGAGAGAGAGAGAGAGAGAGAGAGTTGATCTCCTGATAATGGTTCTTATGTGAATCGTGATAGAGTCTGATTGATTTGATCTGTTTGATTTGATCCATCAAATCAGACATCTCACATAAAAGTTTTCACATAAATCTGTGAGTTCTCACGAAAATCTTTGAGAACTTTTTTTATGAGATCCTCCCGAGAGATTAATGTTGCAATTTGTGATTTTTTTTTTTGGCCCCCTCTTTTGGTTATCGAATTTTACTCCTTATCTGTAGAAGGAGATTGGGTTGTTGTTTTCATTTTTTTCTCCTTTGTTTTGAAAATCTTGTTGGAGTTTTGTCTATGTACTAATAAATATGTCTCAATTAACAGTTAAGGGTTTGTTTAGTTTTGAGATTAAGTTACTAAACCGTAGCTTTCTCGATTTAAGTTCTTTTAACTTCAGAAGCACAATTCATACCCCAATTAATCCGGCCCAATCCATATATGAAGATAAAAAGTTCACTATAAATCACGATATTTGATTTAGCATGCAACTTATGGGCTTGAGGCCGTTAAATGTGGCCTTTGATCAACAAGGTCTTGTGGGCCTAACAAGGGAAAAAAAGAAGCTGACTAGGAAATTTCCTCCCAAAAAATGAAAAGTATCATGGCCATTTAAAACTCACGCATCAAGCCCATATACCGATTTGGGCTTTAATTTTGTAGGCCCAAATTTGTCCACTGACGTAGTTGGACTTAGGGGCCATTTGTTTCGCGTAAAAGTCCGTAATTCGTAAATTACTTACAACCCAGTTATAACTACGGCTTTTGTTTGGACCGTAATTCGTAAAAGACTTACCCAACCTAGTTGCCACTCACTTGCAACCCAATTACCACTCACTTACAGCCCAGTTACAGTTAATTTTGTGGTCATGCAAATTTTTATTATTTTTTATGTTAATATTAATTTTTTTAAATATTTAGCATTTTTAATATTTATTTGCAATATTAAAACTTTTTAAATCACCAAATAGTTAATTTTGTGATCAACTTTTTCAATTACGACTTACACATTACGACAACCAAACACCGTAAAGCACAATACACTTTTTCACTTACAACTTTATATTAACAACCAAACACCATAAAGCTTACATGCATGTAACTCATTTACAACTGTAAAAGACTTTACCAATTACGACTTACGAATTACGGTCAATTACGACAACCAAACAGACCCTTAAACTCTGAAAAAGCTGGTCCATGGACCTACATCCAAACCTCCAACAATGCCAGATTGAAGTGAGGATCATAGAGAGCGTCAAGCAGGGAGAAGTCGGCACGACGATTTCCCTGCGAACATTTTTCAACTTTGAAAGCTTTGGAGGGATAGCGCTTGACGTACATTGTTAACCTGGTATCAGAGCACGGTTCTGTGCCTGCCCATTGGGCAGGTCGGAGGGCACGCCATGGCCCTCCGACGACAAGGCGAGGTTCTACATGTGATGTCAGCAATACCATACAATGCTAAAAAAGCTTCGCATGAGATAAATTACATCATGTTAAACCAAGATCCAACTGGTTAATGAAAGTACAAATATCAAATTATATTACGCATTTAGGAGCTATGAAGAAGTATAACAAGGTTGAGCTTAAAAAGGAAAAGAAATCTAAATGTATCATATAAAATTAATAAATAACAATACAAGTAATCCACAAGTAATCATGCATATATCAGTTTGATTTCATGCTCTGTTAAGATGTTGATTTCATGTTTGCTCAAAAGGGATTTAATTTTTCTTTAATTCGATTTAAAAGACTTGTTTTGGTATTTTTTTTTTCTCACTTGATTTGAGTTAAACATGATGGATAACAAGCAAGTAGAAATAAAATAAATGGAGGGTGAAAAAAATATAACAAAGAATCCATCCTAAGATTCACAAATAGAAGAAAATCATCGTCATCATCATCATAATCTCATTTTTTTTTTTCCCCTCACTGCAAAGAAATTTTACCATTGTAAAGATAAGAGATCTTCTTACCAAACCTCCATCATCCTCATACGTATTCAGCAATATCTGTGATTGAAAAACGAATACAGATGCGACCACCTTTGACCCGTATCCAACCCGTTCGCACCAAAATAAACGGGCCTAAACTAATGGGCCTCCTTAGGGCAAAGATGTGGACATTTGGCCCAACCATGACAATGACCCCCCAAAATTGGAAGGTAGCCATTGCTTGCAAGTGACCTTTTGCCTTCAAAAAGACCAATAAAAGTGCAATATAAGACTCTTCCCAAATTTCTAACCACATCCCTACACGTTTCAACAAACGTATTGGCCATAAAAACTTTGAATAGCAAAAAAAATTAAAAGTAAAATCATTCTTGGTGGATAGAAGAGAAAATACCACAAAAAAAAAACAGCAAAAAGCTCCTCCACGTCAGCAACCAGACAAGCCCTTATCCAATCCGTTTCTTTTTTTTAGCCCACCAAGATATGCGGCCCACGTTGTCATTCGTGGTTGTCTCGCGATATTATGTCCGTCTCTTGTTTCTCCAATAACTCGTCAAATATGAACCGTTTGTGTTGGTATTGGACAGGTGGGATCGCATGATGTAAATATCGCGGTATATTGGAGTTGTCATATCGGCACGTGAGGTTGTCATAGGATTCGAGCGCGGTCGGTGCGACCACGTGATTGGTGGTTGTACGCGGTTTTATACTGATATTTCAATACGCTGCAGATAAGGTTTACCCGAAATACCCCTTAAAGTATAAGTAATTTCATAAGGGGTATTCTCTTTATCAGAATAATTTATTTATCCTTTGTTATATTATTTTTTTATTAGAGTTTCAAGTGATCTTTGCACATGTTTACAATTTATCTTTAGATTTAAGAGTCATTTAAATTTCTGAAAGCTTTATATATAAATTTTTTGTTAATAATTTTAAAGATCTAGTTAAATTTCTCGATTGGAGACCAATTTGTTATCTTCTACTTGTTAATTAAAAAAAAAAATACTAAAACTAAGGAAGTTGTGGAGAAATTAAAAATAAATACCAACTCTTTATATTAAAAAAAAGGAATTTTTTTTTATACCAATATTGTTTTCTTATTCTGAGTTTAAGAGTTCTTTGTACATTTTTTAATTTATATCCATTTGCAAATTTAATTATTTTACTTTTGAAAGCTTTATATATATTAAAGAATTTAAAGATGTGTCAGAATTCTAAAACCATAAGAGATTATTTTGTGTTTTGGGGGAGTGGGGGGGAGGTGGGGACAATTAGGAAAACTGAGCTTGGCCCACGCCATCACCTTCCTCATAGAAAAGCAAGCGATAAAACCATTGCTTAGATTTCTCGTCGTTTTCACTCAAAACGAACAGAAAATCAGAGATTTAGCTAAAATGTTGGGCATGTATGCACTTTTTGCAAATCCAACTAAGTTTTTCAATTTTTTTCTAACCAAACGTGTTTTCAAATAAAGATGGCATGACTCTTCTATATCAGATTTCAAAATTGATTCCCTCTAGCTAACAACCCCTAAGGAATAACGGAGAAAGAAAAAAAAAGAATATCAGCTCTTTGTATTAAAAAAATGTTTTATGCCAACTATTTCTGGACAGGGGCATTATGGTAACTTCCCCGGACGCCATCTGGCCTCCATTAAATTTAAAAAGTTTAAAAAAATAATTAAAAAAACTAAAGAAAAAAATAATTGTCGCCTGCTTCCATTTTCCGCGTGCCTATAAAATTGAAAACCAAACACGTCTTTTCCTTTCCATTCAACGGCCCGTCTTTCTCCTTCAACGCCGCCCCCTCACTCGCCCCGAAATTTTTTCTCAAGCCCATTTCTGACAACTTTTATTTACAAATCGCCCCCTGACCCAACTTTCTTTCGCCAACAGCCCCCTGTAAAATTTCGCCTACCCCTCATATTTTCTTCATATGAATGCCACCGCCCCCATGGGACTCACCGCCACCGTGAAGCCCTGCTGCCGCCTCTCTCCCGGCTCCCGAGATGTTCCCGCAGAGAGTTCCTCACCTTTCCGAAATGCCCCTACCACGGCGGAGTCCTCTACTCGTTCCCGAAATAACCCCGCCCACAGATCCCTGCAGCCGTCATGTCGCCGGGCCACATGTCCACGTCGGCGGACACGTCGGCGGAGGAGGCGGCAAGATCCACCCCTTCGAGCGGATCTACATCCAGAAACTCGCCGTCAAGCCCCTCATCATCGAGAAGGTGGAGG